>DF241539.1:0-60859 GCA_000507305.1 Breviolum minutum Mf 1.05b.01
GAAATGCAATGCCAAATCCAGTATCTGCACCGAGCAGACAGAAAACAGCAGGCCACCACTGCTCCTGCGATGAAGCTGGAACAGCTGATCACAATGGCACCAAGAAGAAAAGGAGCAACAGGGCAACTACTGGGGGCAAACAACCACCGGACCTCACGAATGAGGTCGAGAGCCGGACTGACAGTCCAGGCCCAACTCATGAGCCACAGAAGCTTCAGCAAGGATGTTTTTGGCTCCCATTCGTGAAGGTGATAAGAAAACATCCCCTGCCCCACTTTGCCCTTAGAATTTTCTAGTGATGATATGCCATGTTTCAACAATCCCCGTGGAAGTCAACAGCCGTTTAGCTGCTGCTCGCCTTCCTCTGCACGTCAGCAAACTTCCAGTTGAAAGCATGGAAGATCTTAGTTGCATTTTTTGTTGCAAAATGGCAATTCATTGTTGGTGTCAAAAAACTGAACACTCATTTTTTGGGGGGGACACTAAATGGAAGCATCACGCACACGTTATCGGGAGATCCAGCTGGTACCATACCCACATCTCACGGCTCAAACTTTTGCTCCGGAAAAGATGTGGCACTCTAGACCAGATGTTTGGAACAACGAAGTTATGAAGGATCATCATCTGCCCATTTGTCCAACAACTCGGTTTAACTTGGTTTGATTTTTTCCGCTGGCTCCGCACCCGCAAGATGCTCCAAAAGCACACAGTGCATGGTCAGCTGTCGGAGTGGAGTGAAGAAGTGATTCAAAAAACAAATGGAGGAAAACTGAAAAGAAAAAAAAACAGCAAACTCCAAACAACCCTGGTGAAAGTAAGTTTTTTTGGAAACCAAAACTCCTATAGTTGAGTGAAAACCCTGAACCTTCCCCTTGGATCTGCTACCAGTTTGTAGTCTGAGGTGAAAATGTAGCAAACGTGAATGATAGGAACATTGGCAAGTGGGGCCACTGGAATTCTTGCAAGCGGATCGTCAGCCATATGGATGAATATGGCATATCAAGCGATTTTGTGTCTAGTCTTAAGTCTTAAGTGAACACAAGACTAACAATCACGCAACAGCTTTCAATCATTCAATTCACGATACATATTTCTATATATATATATATTATAGATATATATTTATATATATACACAACATACACTATGTCTTTATTTACAACCTCATTTTCCTATCCATCCAACCAAAAAAAAACATGCTTCAACCAAAACAACCAACTTTCATCATCATACCGAGCTGCGGCGCCAGGGAATTCCAAGGGATCAATATCCACCAACCAGTTATCTCCCCAGACCACCTGGCATAGGAAATGCCAGGGGAGTTGGCAGTTTGATGGATGGAAAATGGGGAGGAAATGGCAGGTGAGCCTCGCAAAATTGCCTTGAAAACTTTTGTTTTCAGCAAGTTGAAAGTTGTGATTTTTTAGTAGAAGATATCTAAGAATGTGAAGGTTTCCTGAGGTGTAGGGTTTTTCAAAAAAAACTGGATTAAAAGAAATGTGCACTTCAATTATGTCAATGAAATTTCCGGACATCCGTGAACCATGGATGAGGTGGATGCGGATGCTGAATCTGGAATTGTAAATTCACAAATGAATGGCAGATTGTGGTAGCACTTTGCACCTCGAAACCACATCTTCCTATCTAATCACATCAAAAGATATGGCTGAGATAAGGTCTATTCTGCCTTCAAAAAACCTCCCTCATAAGCGTGTCTATAAATTATATAGGTCGTTTCCCCCAAAAACCTGCTGAAATTGGTCTTCCCCGGCACTTTTTGTAAGAAACCCCATGGCTTTCGTAGAGTCCAAACAATTCAAAATGCAGTGACACATCAGTCACACAACGATGGTCACCATCAACATCAGTCGCAACTTCCGAAAGCTTCCCAAAGCACCTCTAACTCATCATGATCTTCCTGCACACATTGTCCCATCAGTCATTGATGTGCAGCAACTACTGGGGCTTGGGTGAAAGTAGTTTGAATGGCCGGCTAGCGGGTCGCCAACAGACCCGGCTTCCAAGGGTTTCGTTTTTAAAACGAGACGACTATGTATGGTTTCCTGTTTTAACGCCATGAAATTCTGAATTCAATCAAAGGGCGGAAAATATCAGATCTGCAGGACAGAAATTTCTTACAAACTGCCAAGTGATCAGCAAGCTACACAAATCCATCGTCCGTGGTTCTAAAACGCTCCCTTAATATCGATGGTTAAATAATCCAGCCTTTCCATGGGGTTTGATCCATAGGCTTTCGAACATCATGCCCGTATCCCTGATGAAACCCACGTATGGAAGAAGGCCATTCTAAAGCAACCTAGCAACAGGAGAGTATCACTTTCTCACAGAAAACAATGACCCAACATCTGGTGGTATTCTTCTGCGACTGTTATCATTTTACAACCAAACGCTTGAGACAACATATTGTTTTGGTGTGATGGAGGGATGATGGACAGATGTCTTGATCCCAAGTCAAACCCCCTTTACCCCGCACCCCATGTCAAAATGAAGAACTTGCTTCTGTCTGACGATTCAATCTTCGGAATGCTAGAATGCCCAAAACCATCGGGGAAAAAATGTTCCCCCCCAAAAAAAAAAGACATCCAGAAAAAAGGAAAAAAAAACACGTGTGAAAAATGTCAACAAAAAAAAAGCACGCACATCCCCCTCATCCCCCTAAACCATCTCCCTCCCCAATTTCCAGGGAGTTTTTCCAAAAACATCCCGGCGCCTTCCCCTTTCGAGGTGATGGTAGATCAAAAAGGTAAGAGGCTTCCTGCGAGGCCCCCACTGTTCTTGGATCTGAGCGAAGCAGTTGGGATGGTTGGATGATCGAAACAACGTCAATTCATAGGATATTTGCTTACCTTTTTACCAAAATTTTGAGATGGTTCGCCTGAAAACGGCACCCAAGAAGAGGAGGTTCAGTTTGGAAACCATCATTTTCAGAGTCCATGTTTCATTCTTGGAGGGTAGATGATACCTATGCGGTGCACCGGGAATTTGGTCCATCAAGCGTGCAAGGCCCACATCGTGCGAATTTCAACTAGGCAGGTGGTTTCGACATCATCTGATAACAAGAAACACCCATGAAGGGATCTCATGTTTTTTGGAGATGGATACTTCCAAGTGAGGATGTACCATGTGAGGCTTTAAGGCCTTTCAAGTGGCCTTCATGACTATGATGTCCCAGGGTTTTCATGTTGGTGAATGATATTACCCTCCCTGAAACTAACAGCTCGCTTCTGAAACTGAGGGGCTTTTGCTGCTGGTTTCAGGGAGGGTAATTACTTTTGATGGACCATCCTCCAAAACCATCCCAACACTTGTCCCGGCTCCTCAGAAGTCCAGAACCTCACCGGGGCGCTGCCATTGCCCAAATGGTGAAGTCATGTGGTCGGAAGTTCGCCAAGAAACATGTATGTTTCCAGTTACCGAACCAAGCCCTCGGGGTTGAATCTTCACTATTTTGGTGCCACTTCACTTTTGAAACATCCCACTTCTTTTTGAATCCAACTACGACACTCCTGGAAGATGAAAAATATATGCACTCCCTAAAACTAACATGTTCGCCCCTGAAAATAGGCCAAAGGGAAACGAAAAGTCTTCCAACCATCCATGTTCAGGTGCGTTTGCTGTTAGTTTCAGGGAGGATATATATATATATATACATACATACATACATCACATATACAACTTCATCGGAATCGCCCGCTCCCAAAAAACAAAGGTGCCACTGGCACCGCGCCTATTGGGCCGATTCTCCTCCCAGCGAGGGATTCCATTGTGGCCCAAGCAAACGAACTTGAAAGCCATGCCTCACCCGTGGTTGAGTCTCCAGCTCCAGGAAACACGTAACGATCACAGTTTCCCCAGCACCAATGATTGGGGGAAGTTGGGAAAAATTATCGACTCAAGTTAGGTGCCCCTTTTTTGCGTATCATACAGTTGTCATCACCCACCTGGTGTGAGGTCTGCCAGTAGCCCTGGCAAAGCCCAAACCTGACCAAAACGTGCAACAAAAGATGTGAAAAAATGCCATGTTTCCTTCAAATTCTCGGAAAAATTAATCCCACCACCCAAACCACAAATAAAAACATTCACCACAAAAATAGATGACCCTGAAACTGAAACATTTCCAAAAAAAAAACGGCAGGGAAACTTACAACCTTCACCAACCGAACCACGCCTCTCGATCGCCAGAGGTACCAACATGTTTCAAAGTTGGTGCCATGTAGGGATTCCAACTTCCCAACCTTGGTGAGATGGATGGATTCATCGGGAAAATGCTGGCAGAAAACCCTTGGAAAAAGGGGGTGGGCCCTTTAAGAAATCAACCCCCATATGGATGTTTTTCCGAAAATAGTGGGTTTTCCCCCCAAATCATCCATTAAAAAATAGGGTTTTCCATTACTTTCACCATCTATTTTGGGGGTTTTCCCTCTATTTTTGGATTTCCAGCCCTTTTTTCACCTGTTATATCATGGCTATTTATTGGGACCCCCCAATCCCACTTTTTAAAAGGCTCCAACAGGTGGATTAAGGTAGTTGAATCCCAGGTGGTTGGCCTTGGGATTTCTGGTTGCCATCAACAGTATGTAGGGTTCCTTTTTGAATCCGGGAAAGGTAGATACTAAGGCAAAGCAATGGTGTGTGTTTGTTTGTATTTTCATTCAAAAAAACAAGAATTCGAGAAACAAAGAAAAACATTCAAACGTTCAAACACAAACAAATTTGTAGTTTGGCAGCCAGTATTTCGTTATATGACCAACAAAAGAACATCTTCAAAAAACGTTTAAACCTCGGAAATTCACAAAAGATCAAGCATTCAGTAGAGTAGTGATTAGCCAATCTGCAAATTGGATGCAAAAGGTCATGCTGTGAAGATTCCCCACTCTCAACCATCTGGGGGTTGTCAATTCCTGTATTTCCTTACCCTTCAAAAAAAAAACCTGATGTTTTTTCCTGCCAACAACCCATGCAGTTGAAGCCGGATTTTTTTCACAAAAGATCCAGGGGCGAGAGTCTGAAACTGATAGATTTGAAGATTTGGCTTGGAAACCCATCATTTGAAAAATGAAACTCACCATCTTTCAAACAACAAAACCATCCAAAAATCTTCCATCCAAATCCCCAACCATCGATAAAACTCCTTCGGCGACTGAAACGCCAAGAAATTTTCTTCATGTCTGGGCGCTCCCAACGCTTCGCCCTCTCCACAAATAACCAATTGACCTTTCAACTCGCAAGGCACCTGTGAAAAATCCCCCCCGGCGCGGCGCTTCGGGTGTTAGAAACATCTTGGAACCACACAAAAAACACGAAAAACTCCGCAAATTCGCAAACTTACGTGTGAAAAATGCGAGAGATGAAAATCCTTTGACATTTTATACGAGAGATGAAGATCCTTTGACGCGAAGATTAGAACCCTGGAAAAAATGAAGGATGGAAAGGGAAAGTAGTGGGATGACAATTTCTTTCGATGGAAGAGTGGGGTTAAAACATAAGCATAAGGGTAACAAATTTCAGAACCGAAGAAACGATTGCAAAAGTTTCTTTTGACTCCGTTTACAATCTCGGAAATACATTGAAAAAAGACAAACAAATTTCACTTGGAAAAGCATGTGTTGCACCCGTCATGCGTTTCCTTTGGTCTTTTCATTCGTAGCTGTGCTTCGCCTTTCCATTTCTCCCTGCCTTCAAAAGTTGCAAACAATCCAATGAGGATCCAGCGGCCGATGGACGCGAAGAACCCCCATACGCATAGCCTGCGGGCAAAAAACATCATGGCCGAGCTTCATACAGCACGTGTTGTGGGGGCGTTTTGTCTCAGCCTCAAGCAAAAGAAACTGGAAAACAAAACATCCTACCGAAGGGTCAGGTGGATACAAGGGAGCTTTCCCAAAATGCTTTGATGCTTGGGATGCTTGGCATAAATGGCAAAGGGAAGTCTTGTGGCCCCTAATACAACAAGAAGCATGTGGAGGTATTGTTTTTGCATCCTTCTTTCAACTTTGTTCTCTCAATGTGCTTCTTTGGGAGAAAAAAGACCAATATGAGTATACTTCAACTATGTCGGGTGTGGCCCCCAATAACCGTGGCATTCTTCCCCGGTCACCAGCTGTTTCGCAGCCATCGAAAATCCCCGCGACCTCCTTTGGGCGGTTGCAAGGAATCATCCGAATCTTCTCCAGGATCATAGAGTCCACCTTTTTGGGCAAAAAAATTGCTACCATGTTTTCCTTCATTTTTTTGGGGGTTTGGAAGGAGGTTCCTTTGTTGTTTTTTGTTGGTTATGGTCATTGTTTTTTTCTTTTTGATAGTCTTGTTTATATATTGTTGTTATTGTATCTTTATTGTTACTGTTCTTCGTAGTGTTCATCTTCTGACTATTCTTCGATAC
Source organism: Breviolum minutum Mf 1.05b.01 (assembly GCA_000507305.1). Lineage (NCBI taxonomy): Eukaryota > Dinophyceae > Suessiales > Symbiodiniaceae > Breviolum > Breviolum minutum. Next base: position 6,404 of record DF241539.1, read on the forward strand.
TGCTGTTGTTGTTGTTGTTGTTGTTGTTGTCGTCGTCGTCGTCGTCGTCGTCGTCTTTCTTCTTCTTGCGTTCTTTCTTGTTCCTGATCTTATTGCAGTTGCTGTTGCTGGTGTTGTTATCTATATTCTTGTTGGTATTGCTGTTGCTGTTGCTGCTGTCGTTGTTGTTATTGTTGTTATTGTTCTAGTTATTGTACTTGTTGTTGTTGTTGTTGTTGTTGTTGTTGTTGTTGTTCTTGTTCTTGTTCTTGTTCTTGTTCTTGTTCTTGTTCTTGTTCTTGTTCTTGTTCTTGTTCTTGTTGTTGTTGCTGTTGTTGTTGTTGTTGTTCTTGTTCTTGTTCTTGTTCTTGTTGTTATTGTTGTTATTGTTGTTATTGTTGTTGTTGTTTTTGTTCTTGTTCTTGTTCTTGTTCTTGGTCTTGGTCTTGTTCTTGTTCTTGTTCTTGTTCTTGTTGTTGTTCTTGTGCTTGTTCTTGTTCTTGGTCTTGTTCTTGTTCTTGTTCTTGTTGCTGCTGCTGTTGCTTTTGTAGCCTTCTCCCCAACCTGCCAGTCAGACACTTAAAGTTATGTTTAAAATTGTTTAAACCTATCTTTCATGTCTCCAAATGGTGAATGCCTCAACCAACGCCATCGAACCATGCCATGGTCGCTTGATCTCCACATTCCTCCTTGGCTTTAGCCTCAGTCCCCAAGGCTCCACACTATCCTCCAAGTTGGTATCTGAGCAACGAAAAAAGGCCACGATCAAACGATCAAAGAAAACCCAAATGCTGGATTTGTGATTAGGTATTCATCGCAAAGTTGGTATCCCTAAAATCTTTTGCCATATCCAAGCTACCACAACATCTCAAGTGAATCGCAGAAAATTCAAACAAACCATTCATCCCAATTCTGAGATTTATTCAATTCATGTGTCTTTTCAAAAATGATGTTTTAGAATATTCACGAATCTCACATTCTCAACACCAAACACCAAAATCTGACATCTCCTCATAGCCCCCAAACCGCGAAGCAAACAGATGCAATTGTTGAGAGTGATTACTGGGACACCCCATCACCAAACACCACCAAACACTCAATTTCACCCTGCAACTCAGGTTGGTTTGGACTTTCAGATCCTGGAGTGACCATAGCTATGGCGATTTGAAAAGTCAATCGCCAAACACAAAAACAGCTTGGATCATCTGCACATCAACTTGGATTAACCCAAGAAATCGGCTTTGAACATTGCAACTGTTGATGGCAACCAGACATCCGGCGATCACCACCTGGGATGTATAAAACCTTGTAAATAGTAGGATAAACTACCAATTTCAACTGGTTAGCCGGATTTCTGAACCATCAACGGTATGACTTCCAGTTTCCCTTATTATTTTCAACATGAACCTACAGTAGATGAATTGAATGTTTGAAATTACTAACCCCCAAAACCAAAATCGACATCGAAATCGACGATGTCTATCCTTGTTGCCCTGGGAAAAATATCCAACCAATCTGACATGAGCAGTGAATATGTGGGACCAGGGGGCCGTTCTCCCACGCTAAAATCACCCAACGGCAACCGCCACCTCCATCTCCAACGGCACCCGCCATCACCTGACATCAGGTAGGTCGGTCTGGAAGGGTTTGGGCAGGACTGAGGTGAGCTTCCTAATCATTGACCTCCAAAATCTGGGGTTCTTCAATGGTGCCAAAGATACGTAGGACGTAGGTGAGACTTGAGGGGGACCCGGGGTGGCTGGTTTTTCGAAGTGTCCGAAAGAAACCTTGGATTGGTGGAAATTTCCAGGTCGTTTCGGGTCGGCTCTGAGCCTTGGAACCCCAGCAAGCCACAGATTCCAACATCGAGGCTATTCATGGGCGAATAGCAAAACAGACCCATCAAACATCAGAGACGTTGTAAAAAATTGGTAAATAAATATGGCCTCTGCAAAGAGACATGATACCAGCCTACACTTGCAAGTTATACCATGCCACAGGGATGGTCTGTCTCAAACATGAGGGTGCGCCCTCGCCCCAATTTGTGGAAATGATTTGTGTTTCGGGAGCTCTTTTGGACCTCAGCCACCAGCATCCCGACCCACAGCCTTTTCGTTGGTATCACCCCAGGTAGCGAAGACTTCCAAGGCACTTTCTCCCTCAATACCTTCGTTGCAGGGACAAAAAACATCGTGAAAACCAACGTGAAACCTGTAGCGGCAATAGGTATCACTACCTCACAACATCACTCTCTGTTTTTATAGAAATGCCACGCATATCTGGCTGAGGATTCTATTTCTGTGGGGACGTTCCTTGTTTTCTGTGGATCTTCTGTGGTCTGAAATTACAATGATTCATGCAAATAAGTTCAGATGCATCATGGATGCCAATGCTTAATCTTAGGCATAGTTTCAAGGCTTGCCATAAACAATAAGGCTTCCAATGATTGCCCTGTTCCTCGCTTTCTTCGCGTTTATCCGCGGTCCATTTCTTATTCCCCTAATAGACTTGGCTGTGAATGTGCCACCAGTTCTTTTAGGGCATCTCTGGAGGTAGATAACAACAACCAGTTGCACGAACTGGCCACCGAAACGCAACCAGAAGCTTCTACCATTTACATATCATTGCAATGAATATGGAGAGGCCCTAGAAGGATGATGTAATTTTCTATATACTATAATGGATTCCTTGACTCCTTTATTAAAAACAAACAATTCGAACCATTTTTGGAAGGTTGATCATCATATGAACTTGGTGTTTACAGCAGAAATCTTTTCCACCACTGACCTGTCGATGTTCCAAAGCGCCAAGAAACTGAGTTGTCGATTGCCCTCAACACCTTCCCAGCGCACCTCATGTTGGTTTGGAACGGATGAAAACGTGACCAACCAACGGGGGGTACCCGGGTGACCTTTTCTTCGGACCAGGTTGACGGGTCACAAGTCCCATATGTTGATGTCAACCTTACAGGATTTGTTGTAAACTTCTGGGCCCCAGTTGAGATGTTTTCATTTCAAATTGTTGTATTTTGAAGGTCTCTACTCTTGAGACACTCTCATATAAAAGCATTTTTGTTGATGGACATTGATGGGCAAATCATCCAGCTACCAACAAGAAATGAAGGATTGGAGGAGAGACTCTACACATGAGATCAATGAGATGATCAATGAGAAGGACGGCAGGGGATACAGGATCTATCAATTGTCTACAAGGAGCCCTCAAACACTGTTGAGTAGTTCAAACAGCTATATTCATAGTATTTAGTCTATAGTTTGGGTTGTCCCCCCTCCCATAATACTGTTGATGGTTCAGAAATCCTGCACCAGTTGAGGTTGGTAATTTATCCCATTATTTTTTCAAGTGTTTTATACATCCCAGCTGGTTGTTTGGGATTTCTGAACCATCAACAGTAGTTTGTAGTCAAATACCTTTTACCTACTGACTCTTGCTGACAAAACAACCCAATCCATACACCCTGGAAGATGAACAAGATGAACGACTGGTTCAGGTTCACCTACAGCCATCACTCCATCACCCATGAAAAGACAAGGAAAATGATCTGAAGCAAACCACCTCCAGGGAATTACACTCCCCAAAACTAACAGCAAAAGCCCCTGAAAATAGGTCATCCCAAAAGGAAGGCCTCATCTTCCAACCACCAATTTTCAGGTGCGTTTGCTGTTAGTTTCAGGGAGGGTATGTTCCAGCCGTTTATCTTCAGGGGTCTACACCTACCAAGGCCAGTGATCTTTTTTTAACACAGGGCCATGACTTGCCCAACCAAGTCGCTGGAGCTTTCTTGTCATCACGCTTGACCTTATCAAAGCAAATACTTTGCCAAAAAAATGCGAAGACTCATCATGCAATTGCTGGTTGGTGGTTGAACCACCTATCTGAAAAATATTGTATAGTCAAATTGTAAATCTTCTCCAAATAGGGATGAAAATAAAAATCTGTGAAACCAGCACCTAGAATTGGGAATGAGGAATCAAGTAACATGGCATCTTTAGTCATACTATTTGTGTTGGACCCTGCGAGGGAAGCGACTCCATTTTAATGCCGACCGAGGATCAATGAATTTGTACTCCAGCTTCCCTTCCGGAACTGTCAATGAGGCAGACCACGTGGGAAACTCCTTCAAAACAGAACGACATTTAGTAGGTCAACAGGCAACACGATGATTAGCCAGATTGCAAGCAGTGCGCTAAGGGTTGCATGGGGTGTTGGTGTGTGGCCCAAACCAGAGCTTCTTTGAATAGATGGACTGGAAGCATTTTGAGCTCATTGGTCAAGAACTCTACTCTCTTGATGGACAACATGCGGCCATGTTTAGGACTTCGTCAACAGTATCTTAGGGATATCATACAAATATCAACATCTAAATGGCAACATGTTTGCACATCGAAAACCCAACAAATTGTTGACTTGCGCACCTGTGGTCCAGTCGTCAGAAGCAAGGCCCCATCTGGAGACCATGAACCCAACTTACTTCCACTGCCCACCACATAAACCTCAGCCAAAAAACTCGGAAACATGTTTAAGATACTGCAAATATCGCAGAAGTATTATCTAATTCCTCATTGGTTTTCTTGATTTGCCTGGGCAGTTGGTAAGTTCCCCAACTGGGATAGTACCCTGGAGTTTGCCCATCAATTTCGTGTCGACTTGGCGACTCCGGGTTGGATTTCTTCCCGACTCTTGTCATGTATCTGCGTATCTGTGTAACCTATATGGCATTTTATACCGTCATTGAACGCGGCATATGGCAAAAAGACTACGGAATTTGAGTACTACTCTTCACAAAAAAAAAACGAAACCACTATAATAATAAGAATATAATTTTGGGCCTGTTTGTTTTGTACCTCGAGATGACAAGAAAACTTCCGTTTTAACAATGGACTCAATATGACTCAAGTGATGACTCAACCCAAAGTGCTGATCCCCGGGAAAAAAATTGGGGCTGGGCAGGTTGTTTCAGCGGGGAAACCGAGGAGGATTTTTATGGTCAGTAAATTTGAGACAGCCCCATTTGTACCACATAAGCCATGAAATTTCCAATGGTTAAAAGCATTTGATTTCATGATTCAGTTTCACCTCTTCCGAATCTGTCAGGGACTTCTTACATCCCTACTTTGTATTTTAAATATTCCCTAGATTTTTTTCAAACATCTCCTAATCTGCTGCAATCAAAGAAAGATACCTTCCATTTCTGGCCTTAGAATTAGCCTTAGAATACTTTGGGTGATCCCTTTTTTTCGCACTCATTGCTGGGAGAAGGAATCACCTCAATAGGTCTCACCAACTTCGAATTTTTTTGGGGGGAAATAAGGAGGGTCCCATTTCGCTTCCAAAAAGCTATATACCTTTTTGGGGGCCCAAAAACGTCGTCCTTTCTTAGGTCGTCCTTCAATTTGACCAACTCTCATCCTTCATTCCGTTGATGGCTGAAATCCGGGAGGTTGGTAGTTGAAATCCCCATCATTTACCGAGGTTTTAGCACCATCCAAACGGTAGTTTTCTCTGCCGGGATTTCTGGTTGCCATCAACAGTTCCAACCCGGCCGATCCACCTTTTCGCCAGGTTGAGTATTTTGACACCGCACACGAAACGTCACTTGCACCATGGCGTGGTTCACACAGAAAGGCGTAGAACGATCCAAAGAGAAAAAAAAAACGGGTTGAAAAGGTGGCTGAAATCTGGACTTTGGGCTGTTGGTGATTCATTGAAAGAATTACTTGTTGGTGGGTGGTGGCCAAGATTATCTTGAGAGAAATGTTGGGGGGTAGAGAGAAAAATCAAAACAAAATGCTGTTTCAAAAGATTTTCTATGTAGTTTCAGATGTTGTTTGACTTATGGACTTATGGAATTGTATTGCAAACAAGGATAGTTTGTTTCGGGGTCCCAACATCCAGCATCACATCTTTGTCAGGGATTTCTGTGTTGATCCCAGGTTTCCAAAGAAAAAACAGCTTTCCTTCTCCGCCTTAGGAAACGTTGAAAAACACTCGAAAGAGCTGGAGAAAATGCAAGGCCGGCAACGGAATGGCAATGTACACCAGCATTATCGCAATCCACAATCCACCACAACAACAACAACAACAACAACAACAACAACAACAACAACAAAGGCTGCCCACTTTGTCAGTTTCACAAACGTCCCTTCAATTCTAAACTTTAGAAGTCAAACAGGCCAAAAAAGACTTTCCCACCCAGTTCGAATCAACTTACATCTCCAAATCGATGGGGGTCTTAACCTTGATTTTGCGGTGTCATCGCCAGGTGGAACCGACCCCAGGCCCCCACCCAAAAAAAATACGTGTCGGGTTTTCCGCCTTGAATCTTCCCAGCTTTCCTGAGATGAGGAATCTTTTGGGGGATTCCTGGACAGAATGGTTAACAGTGGTAACTACTGTTGATGGCAACCAGAAATCCGGGATCAACTGACCAGTTGAAGTATGTAGTTGAAATCTACCATTATTTACAAGATTTGGAAAACATCCAAACGGTGGATGGCATTCGCAATTTCTGAAGCATCAACAGTATTGCCAAACTTATCCAACTCTCAGAATTCTCCCAAAATTTGTTGGTTGAGATCCTAGTTGCATTTTGTCCTCTTCAGAACCCGCAAGGGATCACCTGAATACCCCGGTTGTTAAGCCGAAAAAATCCAAGGAGCAAAAGCCTCGTCAATGCCATGATCCAAAAATGCTGTCTTCAAGAACTTCCAAAGGATTTCGAATCTTCAAAGTCGTGCTTGGACGGGAAAAATGTATCAGTCATCTTCTAGAAGACGAAAATGTTTGTTGATGGACAAAATCAGGATTTACCACTAGGGATTTTTGTGAAAGACTGGACCACTAGGGATTTTCGTGAAAGACTGGGGAATTTATGGGATATTTTGAAATATCAACTGCCCAGATTTTCTCCATCAACCATAGGATTCATTCAAGTCGCCAAAAAAACCTTCCGAGCTGACCTTTATTGATCACATGTTTTGTACATGTTGGGGTCTCAATTCTTTGCATGGGATTGTTGGTTTTTGATTCACAAAATCTAAGACTTGAACTTCTAAGATGTCCCCATCGAACTACAGCTTGAGCAGTTGAAAACGCCATTGTTTAGTCCGCTCACATGATGCTTTGACATCATGTACCCATTCCAAGGGCAAGTGGGTCTCGTAAAACTCATTAGTGGCATCGGTTCAACCCATCTACCTGGCATTGAAATAAACCCCAGTCGTACATGCTGCACTTCGGTAAATCAAGTCCGGACGCACTGAAGAGTGCACCCCACCATGCTTTGACACATGAATGGCCAAGGTTTTCAACAAGTTCAACTGGAAAAAATGTCCCCCCCGCGTGTTTTTTTTTCGGAAACAAATTTAGCCCATTTTTTTGGCTTTCCAAAAATGGTGACCTTTCCCCCATCTTATATCTGGATGTGTATTTTGATTCTCCAACTCCCAGGTGGGATCCACAAATTCAACTCCAAGGTGGGATGTCCATCAGTCCCAAAAAAACACCCCCACCCACTTTCTTGGAACAAAAAATCCCTTGGGTTTTTTGGGCATGCCGATATTTTCAAGTGATTCCTACACCCATTATTTTATAGTCTGAAACTGAAAAATTGGACACATCCAAATGTCGTGAATTCGGGATTTTTGTTGGACACCACGTCCTACCCAGCTGCGAGATATATCTTCTTTTTTTTCCAATCCAATATGAGTCCGGATACCTTTGGCATGGACTCTTTGTGACTTGGCTTGCGAAAACACCAATAAATTATCTCATGGTAAAACCGGAATGCTAAGGATCTATGGAAATTTCAAAACTTCTATGTACATGTGTATCTAAACCATTGTTTGACAAGTCATTCCAAATACGAATGTCTACTGACTTTGCACAAAAAAAGAGGTGTGAGACGTTTCCGACCGTTCCACCGTTCCGGGATTCGCGGCTGCGAATAAAGGCAGCTGACATTCAAACCTGCACAGAGTTCTATCATGTTGACCATTCAGAGCTTGAACTCAGATCAGAAGTCAAGGTTCTTTTCCAAGCTGATTCAAAGACTAAAAATTGATGCTAGAAGTCTTTTATTCCAAATTGGTACTGAAAAATTCTAAGCAGACACTTCTTGTCGTTTCACTTGCCTATCCCTGGACAACTAGACCTTACTGAAACTCTGGAAAGGCATTGTCACCTAAAGGTTAAATGGTTTGGTACAACTATATATGTACTGTATGCGTGTATAGATCTGTATAAATATAACACATACATATATATCATATAACTACATGCATAAAAGCACTTTTCTTTTTTTGCAAGTTGCACTTGTCTTTTTGTGGAAAGGGTTGGGTTCAACACCTTTCCAAAAAAAAACGGCCAAAACCAGCGGTCGCAACCTCCCTTTAACTTGTAGTACGGTATATGTCAAGGCCGCCAACCCCAAAGATCAAGGTCTGATAATCCAACAATCCTTTGAACACAAAATGGCCACGACGGGAGCTGCCACACCGCCACACCTCAAAGTCCTCAGATATCTCGCTGTTGTGGAACAGCATCATTCAGATCAGGCACCCCCTGCAGAATCACAACGTTCCCGTTCATTCCTTGAAAGCAAAACTAGTTAGTACACCCCAGAAATCTAACATAGATACCAAAAATTGCCATTTATAAAGGAAGTTGCCTTTTCCAAACCATCATTTGGGTATCCATGTTAGTTTTCGGGAGTGTATTTCAAACAATGCTTTACTGTAATTCTTACATGCTGATTGACAAGACGTTGCAGCAGTTGGGATTGTGCATATTCCATTCGCAGTTCTCTTAACCATCGCAACTAATACAGGATTTGTCAAACAACATCAACATATCTTTAACCTACCATTAGAAGCCAATGTTGGACCTTATTGTGATTTCCCAAAAAAAACGTACTTTAGAAACAAAAACAATAACAGGTGGTAGACAGTTGTCCAACGGTTCAGGGACCATACCCAGATTCGAGAATGATTTGATGTACAGTATACCCAAATTGGACCATTCCATCATGCTTAGCTCAGTGGAAACTACAGCTTTTATCTGAGATCTTCGATAGAAGTATCAGGACCAGGTGATTCAAAGTGACCTTTTCATCCCCTAGTTGGAGGTCACTTGACCAACCATTTGAAAGGGTCACTTAACCATCCCAAAAAGGTCACAAAGAATTGCCAGGGAGATGATTCTTCTTTTGAGTATCTTTCCAAACTTGATGGGAATTTAAGGGGTACCCACCAATCCCACCATCACCCCCTTGTTCAGAAGGCCTCAAAAAAAGGCCTTAATTCACGGGACAATGATGGTTCACAATCCCCTTAATATCCCTTAAGAATTATTTGGGGGTTTCCTTAAATGGTGGGTTTCCCCAACAACCATTGGTTTTTCCTACTAAAAATGATCATGACTTGGGGTGTGAAATGGGGGTACCAGCATTTAAGGAAACACCCATTTCTTAGGGGGGTACCATTAAATTCCTAACGAAAAAATCCGCGGGGCATCCTGGCCTTGCCAATGCCAGGCAAGCTGCGGCCAGGAATCGGGAAGGCCTGGACCAGCTGAGTTGACGTCACAACTTTCAGTATCTGAGAACCTTCCTTTTGTTGAACTGCGGTTGATTCTAAGGTTGTTTCAACACACCTTTGGAACACACCCCTAAACCTTTACCAACAGGCTGTAAAGGGAATCCTTTCATAGTTGAGTAGGGGGATTGCCTGGGGTGTGCTCCAGGGGTGTGTTGTAACTTTCTTGGATTGATGGTTCAGAAATCCTGCCCAACCAGTTGACATTGAGAATATGTCTGAATTGTTCATAGGGTTTCGCATGCCACAGGTGGTGATCGCCAGATTTCTCAACCATCAACAGTAGTTACTAGATATAGTACCTCTAACCCCCGCCAAAAAAAAGAACTCCCTTTTCCAAAATCAAAGAAAGATTGAGAAGTGTTTGCATGTTTTTGCTTGCTTGTTGGAATTTTTACAGCTCCGGTTTCCGGTTTTTGGAAAAAGTCACCTTCCGATTCCCGATCGCCTTTTTGTGTTTGACCCCCAATGGATTCAGATTCTTCTCATGGATATTGTTTCGCGCCTGGCAAAGGGGGTGGGTTGAGTTGATGTTTGCTTTCTCACAAAAAGGTTGGATTTTATCAACTCAACTTGGTAGAAATTGGAGGCAAAATTGGAGGATCTTAGAACAGATTCTGGAGATGAAATCTGTGTGAATGATTTACTGTATAAAGTTGTTTTCCCATTTGCTAGTAGAAATCGAAGGAAATGCATTAACTCTTTTCCAATGTTTGTTTGACGAGTCTCTTTTTTTTGGAGCTTCAAATCGCTTTCGGTTGGGTTTCACAAACGAAGAACACATCTGCATCGCAAAAGGGCGCTTGGAGATAGAAGTGGTTGTGACCGTAAGTTGAGATATGCAACAAAAATCACCAAACTCAAGGTGAAACCGTTTTGGTGGCAGCAATTCTGGTGATTCTTATGGTTGCTGTATAACAGTTGCTGTTTTTCAGAATCACCAACTGCAAAAAAATCCATAATAGGTGGCATTTTCTTGCTCTAGTGGCTGGGGACCCCAGTTTGTCGCCAAGAAGCCAAAAGATTCGCATTAGGCGCGCTGCCATGAAGGAGAGTGATGGCAGTCACCTAGGTCATCCCACCATTCACCTACCCATGGATATATGACACCGTCGCCGGAAGCGACTTCGGGGTAGCTCTATGGCTTTCCATCTATGCTGGTGATCTTTTTTGGGGGGATGCCAAACGAAACTGCCCCCCATGGAAATTTTTCAACTCCGGGATTGCCTGAAAAGTAATGAGTTTGATTATAAATCCTTTATGCATGGAAAGGAAACACAAGCAACCAGGAGACGTTAAGCTTGAGTATAGAGATGGTCCTTGTATGAAGTTTGCACCTTTCTTTTCCTTGAAACAAACACAAATGATTCCCTGGAAGTTTAACAGCAAACGCCCCTGAAAATTGGCCGTTTGCCCCAAAAGGTTTCAGCCATCGTCTTCCTTTGCCATCCATTTTTCAGGGGCTACGACTCACGGGTGTACTAAATCATCTCCCAAACTCTCAAGAGGATTTTCCCTTCCTGAAACCACCGGGCCCCATGGGGCCATGGTCACTCCTTGGATGATCCCAACCCGTCCATGAAGATCGATCAATGGAAACAAGCTCCGTCGAGGTCCTAAGGCCTGACGGTCATGGGGAGAATTTTGAAGGGACAAAAATAGCTACTTTCCATTGGGGGTGAACCCTAAAATGGTGGGTTTACCCAACAACCATTGGGGTGTTCCTACTAAAAATGATCATGACTTGGGGTGTGAAATGGGGTTACCACCATTTAAGGAAACACCCATTGAATCCTGGTTGTTTGAATAAGGATGCTTATAGTGGTTGATTATAATCCACATTTAACTGTGTAGGATTTCATCCCCTACCCGAAGCAACTAGGCCCTTTTTTCATTGCTCAAGTAATGGCTTAAGAACCCCTGTGAATTAAGGCCTGATTTCAGGGGGGTGACACCTTTAGATTCCCCGTTTTCAGCAAATTTGGATGAGCCTCAAATGTTGGAGGGTTTTTTGGGCAGACTTCTTGTAGCAAAAAGGAGGATGGACATCCCCTGGGGCCCAACAAAAGTCTAAAATTCAACAATAGAAACAAAAGTCATTTGAAACTTCCAGTCCCAACTGCCTATAATGACAGGGTCAGAGGTTGACCCAACCATTTTCCACATGAAGGATTGGTTCAACCTATAACCCTGGACCGTCATGTGCAGCTAAGTAGTGAAATACCCTGGCAACTCAAATAGCTTAACAACTTGGAGATTGTTTTTGTTGCTTCTTTGCTCCCTTCCCCTCAAATGACGACAAGCAACAAAATTTCCCCTGAAAAAAATGTCCGAAACGTGGAATTCCAAATGAATTTTGAAACAACAACTTAAGCCTTCGGCCGTGGATGTTTTTCCTTCATTTTTGAGTATCTGCGGTCACGTCTGTTTTTTCTACAAGTCGTGTTGTATCCGTGACGTTTGTTGAAGTGGCTGCAAACTGTGGTGTTCCGTATTTCTTTTCCCGGCTGCAACTGGACCAAGCTGCTTCATGTGCTTCATGGTGGAACCAGAATGAGTTCAGTAAAAATTCCTTAAGATGTTGACCATTCCCTACCAAGTACCCAGCCAAAAAAGTCCAATGGGACAGTGATGGACAGGACTTTCATGTGATATTCCCAGAAAACGGAAGTAAGTGACTTGGGTGACTATTGGATCTTCAAAAAGTCTAAGAACTGCTATCCGCCTTTAACATCGCAATGGACAATCTACAATTCTTGTGGGCTCAACGGAAAATCTGGTAATTTTCCTATGTAAGATCTGTTCTCAATCTTCCTTGTCTAGTTGGTGCTTTCACCCCCATTTTTCAAAATATTGCTCAAAATGGGCGCATCTTCCCCAATGTTCGGGTTGAAAAATAAAACATATTTGAATTGCCACCACCTAGAAACGTGTTGTTACCTTGGAAAAACCCCCACGCGACTCTCGACAGTTTGGATGGATTCCGCTCCTTCCGTCTTGGATGAGGTTCTTGGCGATTCCCTTCTGTCATGCTCGTTGCCACACGCAGCACCTGTGGAAGTGAGGCCGGAACTGGCCATGTTGGATTACTTGAGGGATTTACCACTTAGGAGTGACTTCCAAACCCTGATAATGGCAAATTGTGCACCAGTTGATAGGTACTTTATCCCATTATGTATAAGGTTTTACACATCCCAGGTGGTGCAGGATTTCTTAAATCAACAGTATCACTTACAACTACAATTATACCAGCATAGACCCCAGATAGCAAAAACTAAATTTTGTGTTATCAATGTAGGGAACAGTGTAACGTCTGCAAGAAGCTCAAGACAAAGTTCATTGCCGTTTTCTTGGGTGTCTGGGTGAAATTGGTGGCCCTGAAAATAGAAGGAACATATGAAACAGAGATTGGCACCCTGCAATGGCACCCAGCAGCAATGGCACCACGTCCACTCCCCCAAAGTTGGTCGTCACCCCCCAACCATAGCACACTACAATGGCACCNCCAAAGTGGTTCGTCGTCCTCCCCCTATTAAAAGTAAGAACCCCTATAGCTATCGCTATCTGGGGAAGAAAGACATATCACCCTCGAGTAAACTGACAAAAAGCGCTAAAAAATCCCACTTTAAATACGCAATACGAATCCACGAACTGGCTCAAATTAGTTGTTTTGTTCATTCCTACTGGTACCAGTAGATGGAATATAAAAAAAATGCAGTTGGCAAAGTGATATGGAAAAATCTCTCATGTTTGCGAAAGAATTTCATATATCTGGTGGATCTCTTCCATCAACAGTAAGTCAGTATAGTCCATAGACTCCCACCTGATTCCCATTCACATAAACCACCAGATCTCCATGAGGACTCACCAGCAAGCCGACCTGAGCACATGTCAACTCTAAAACCCACCCCCAAATCTGTGACATTATAGTAAAAATTGGATCATCATCCCCGAATTGGGTATGAAAAAGCTGAAACCACCTAGTCCCCGGAAGACACAATGGAAGATAGTCAATGTCTTTAATTCAGGAATTGCGACTTCAGGGACTATTCCCGAAAGGAAAGGAAACCTTTCCAAGAGCTTGGAAAACGCCATACCTGGTGAAATTTCACATGATTTCTGCACCTCGGGAATGAAATGTGTGCTTCTTCCCCAAATGATTCCCCAACAGAATGCAAGATTCATCAGCTCAGGCTCCCAAGGTCATTGGCAACAAGAAGTTCAGTTTCATTGCAATAGATTTCCTCAAGTCTCTTTCCAGCATTGCTGCATAGTTTTGGGGATGACAAGATTTGATTGGTTTTTATGTGGACCAAAAGTAGCGCCTAAATCCAATGCCAAGGCCAAGTCATAGGAGACTTGGCATCATGATTTTTTTTTTCACCCAACCATTTTCAAACTCAACAAAAAAAACCGGCAAAACCCTCCCAAAAACTCAAATTGTTTTTCTTCTTTCAAAAAAAAAACTCTTCACAAACTAACTACCAACATTCACCTCTGCAAAAAAAAAATGGCCTACCCAAATCACCCTACCACCTATCAAAAAGGAATCACAGCCACCATGCCATCCACCACTCCGCTTGGTGTCACACGACGTCGCCAACCTCCAAGCTCTTCGGATCCCAGGCCCTCTGTGTGAACCACTCGCCACCTGCCCCGCCCGTATAACCCCCAGGAAATGCAACCGTGCAACCGTGCTAACCATATTAACGGGCCTTAAATTATATACACATATATCTCACCAAGCTAGATTTTATTTGGAAATTAAGGGGTCCGATGATTTCAGTTTCCTCAAACTATCTTTTTGGGGGGACCAATCGGTGGTTTTTTTTGGGTCGCCATAGTTTGACACAGACAATATGCAAGGCTTGCTTGTTGGTAAGCCTATTCCCTTTCCAGGTGTTGATTCCTCAAAATTTCAACTCCGAAATCTTCGGAAAAAATGCGCGTTTGGGAAATGGATGTTTTTGACCTCCCAAAAAAAATGTATTTTTTTCCAAGAGACAATTATGAAAACTCCGTGTATACAGTATGGTGCCTTTAAAAGGACACCTGCCACTCAACAAAAATTAGCTACCATTTGTAGAGTTGACACCAGTGAACTAGTCTATCTTTGGAATCTTCACCATTTTGCACCAGCCAACAAATTCAAAAATACACCTAGAAAAAATATGAAAAAATGATGTGACATTTCATACTAAAAACTAACAGAAACTCCCAAGAAAAAAAAACTCTTTTTCAGAAGCCAAACCTTGTTTCATGTTTGAATCAACAAACAAAAAGCACGTGTTCCAAACCACCCGTTGTCCAAAGCATCGGCGCTTCCAAACGGTCCAGGTTTCCAGACTATCCACCACATGCTTCCCATATCCAATGAGGATACTGCCTTCACCAAGGGAGGCCAAAGCCAGGTGTTTTGGTGGGTGGAGACATTGATCTCTGTAAATGTACACCCTGGAAGATTAACATTCAACCTGAAAATGGTGGTTTGGAAGATGATTTTCCTCTTCAAACAGTTGATTTTTTAGGTTCCATGTTAATTTTTGAGGGAGTACCCCCAAATCATCTATTAAAAAATATGGTGCTCCATGATTTTCAACCATCCATTTTGGGGTA
This sequence comes from Breviolum minutum Mf 1.05b.01, assembly GCA_000507305.1. NCBI lineage: Eukaryota > Dinophyceae > Suessiales > Symbiodiniaceae > Breviolum > Breviolum minutum. Next base: position 21,610 of record DF241539.1, read on the forward strand.
TCCCTATTTTGGGAAACACCCAAATGTATTGTGGTTCTTTCCCTGGAAAAAAACTATATAATAGCTCTGACACTGTAAAAATGATGGAAGATGTTAAATGTCCTTTTAAAATGGACTTTGTTTGGGGGACATGTCAAGTTTCAGGAATATCCTCAACATCCAGTCTTAATCGTTCACTTCTACAATAGAAACAGTCAAGATCAAACAGACCTTCCAAATCTAAAAGACCAACATCTTCCGCAGAAGAATCAGAATCACCTAATAACTTCACGCAGTGGTGTCATTCCTTCACAGTGACTCACCAAGCAGAATTTATAATTGCCAAGTTCGTTAAGATTCGAACTTGCAGCTCAGACATCCTTTGACACATTTCCACTGTGTCAAAAATTCGCATATTCCGCTTCCACTGTGGTACACCTGGCTGGGATCACACAATGACAATCTCCCATCCTGGAATCATGGGGTCATGACCTGGAATTTCATAGGCGTACATGGTGTTCTTGCAGAGCCTCAACTCTCAAGTCTCTCAAATCGGCGACTTCCGACGATTTGGGGAAGAAAATGTTGGGAGCAAAATGTTGGGGGTAAAACTGCAACATCATCATTTGAATTTTTCATCATAGGCCCTACATCAATCAACAAAAATAATCAAAAAGAACGGCTTTGGCAATGGAGGGGGGCCAGGCAAAAACCCAGGTTTTTTGAAACCTCAAAGGCTTTTTTGAAAAACAACAAGTTTCATCAAATTTCTAGATTTAAAGATTTCATGTGATTTCTTTAATTGTTGGTCATTAAGCCCACACATATTACATGTTTTCCTCAATCTGCGCAGCCTGCTCCCTGGAGTTCCCAGGTAGGTCAGTCACTCCATCCCCAACCTGAGGGTTCCCCAACCGATGCCCACCGGGGAGAAATGACACGCCAAAGGCTAAGGACAAATCACGTAAATCTTCCAACCTGCAAATCACATCATACACCTTTTGGTGAAGTGTTTTTCGCTGTTTTTACCCGCAAGATTTCTTCGGAAAAATGTTGACAACTTCGCACTGTTGGTTTCAAGGGTAAAAAAAACTCTCGAGGGGTGGCTAGATTTGCCTCTGTGGATCTATATGGTGCGTTGGTAGTATTCTGTCAGTATCGCATAAGAGAAATTCATCGGCGCAATTGCTCCGTTCATGGCTCCCCCCCAGAATCACGAAACGCGACAGTGAAGTATACGTAGATCTTTTATAGCGAATCTATATACCTTAATTGTTCAGAGTTGGTAAAAATCTGAATTTCGTGTGTGAAAATGGGACTTGGAAGACGGTCTATTCCAACCAACATGTTCCTTTGTTGGAGGGTGAAACCAGTGTTTTCTGGATGCCACTTTCAGACCAAAAGGTATGAAACCCACAAATGCATGAAGCTCATGACCATCTCCCAGCTGCGATCATCCCAGGTATCATTACTTAGGATCACCCCCATTTATAAGCCATAAAGTTCGGCCATTTTGGAAGGGGAACGTTGTTCTACATAGGGGACTTACGATCATCAGTGTTATTAAGTCACTTACATCCACTTACTAAATGGGATGATCTTCCAAAACTGAAACCGGCAAATCACAACAGGGTTCCCGTCTACAGGAGCAAAGAAGCCGCCATAATGCGCGGAAAAGAACTAAGAACTCAGGCTGAATGCGGGGTGCTCGGTTGCTCCCTTTCATTTTACAAGTATGTTTCCCAAATTGTTGATGCCCTCAAATTATTTCAACATCTATTCAACATATATAATATAGATATATATATATGTTTTTTTCGTCCACAAAAATATGAGAAAACCAAAAAAACACACCAAACCCAAAAGGAAACCATATCCACGTCAACCAAAAAAATATATGTATATATATATATATTATATATCATACATCTCTCAAAATGCCTTCGTCAAAATGTCTTCAAAATCAAGGTCTTTGCGTCCAAGGAACGGAAAATGTTGATCATCAACAGCATCCACCTGGGCTTCCAGACTTGGTGGGTTGAGTCCGCAAACTTCAATGAATTGTTTTGTTTGTTTGAAAAAATGATTTCCCCTAAGTATTTGAAGAAATGAACAAGTTGTTTAGAGACAAGTTGCACTTCTAGGTCTTTCCAGGTCAATTGGTCAATTGCTTCTGACATTTCGAGAAAAAAAACGATTTTAACCAGGGAAAAATTGCTGCACTCAAAACCCCCCAAGCTTCCCCCCCCCCCCCCAGCCGCCTTGAAAGAATAGAAATATCCCGTGCTCAGCAAATGACTTCCACTGAAGAGTGGTAGGGTGCCATTTCCGAAGAGCACTCCACCTTCCAGAGAAAGAGATTTTTTGGGCACAAATGGGAAACTCCAGATGTCACAGTTGAGAAGTCATGAAATTTCAATGGGGAGTGACATCAATTCCCTTGAACCCACATAAATTCATGAAATTTTACGAAACTCCTATCATCCAACAGTCACTGTTTTTGAATGCGAATTTTTGGTAAGTGTCAATCAATATCCACCAAACCAAACCAAGGATCAACTCGGAATCCTGTTTCAGCAAAAAAACAGGAGCAGGGGAAACTGATTCAAGGTGGGCATGGAATAATCAGAGTTAAAACACAAACAGACACGCTGTGACACTGGTAGCACTTTTTCTCGCAGTCTACTTGATGATCATGAATCATGGTGAAGAAACGTTTACATCCAACCATCATTGAAATGATTAAAGGAAAAATGCACTCTGTGCAATGGCCCCAAAAAGTCCTGTGCCAAGTACATCAACCATGATGCACCAAGTACTACTTGCATTGCCCCTTTTGGCCAACCCCCGGGAAAAATGTCAAAAAAAAAGGAGGAAAAATGGTAATATACTGACATGAAAACATTGAAACCACCACCACCAGCACTGGCCCAACCGTTTCACCACCTGCTGCCATCTCAGTGATCCTTCGTTCGGCACCATGGTCGCCCTTCAAGATGTGGATGTTCCAACTCCTGATGGCAGTTGTGGCAGAAAACCCCAGAAAACCCACCGTTCATCCCATCATGATATCAGCCAGGAGTGTTTTTTTTTTTAGGTGAGGTTTTCCGGCCAAAAACTGATTTTTTGGTTTGGACGCATCACAACTTTCAAAAAACAAATCGAAACAAAGATTTGTTGCACCAAATTGGAGTTGACTTTTTGGGAGTCGTGATGGAAGTTTTCGAAATGCAAAGTGTGGTGGACTAGCAGGAGGAACCTGGAGAAGGGCATTCCAATGGCAGACCCTATTTGGTGTCAGAAAAAGATTGTGATTTCAATGATTCGAAGATCACAAATCGCAAATCCAAACCTATGGCCATTTTTGCGATTTGGGCCATCGGGGATGAGCTCCTCGACCCCCCCCTACTTCAGAACCCCATTCACCTCAGATGGCTATTGAATTGAAGTTGTTTTAGGCCAAAGATCTGCCGCAAAACAACCACTGAAAAGGCAGATCCAGAATTCTAGAGCTGCAAGCTTTTTTGTTCAACCTGGCAACGTGGGTCCGGGCACCAGTAGGCCTAGAAGGCCTCTATGGGACAACCCTCGTGGACAGTTACCTGGGACAGGTATGCGAAGTGATGGTGATGGGAGAAGTGGTCGTAGAGATGCCAGCCCTCAGAGGTTGACGCCACCTCAAGCCCCTTGAGCTTTGCCTGGAAGGCTCCATTGCTTGGACTGCAACAGTCACGTTGTCGGACGGCACTTTGACTCTGGTCAAACCTTAATAGCCATATCACTCGCCAGTCCGCCAAAATTTCTTTTCAATTGGCAAGTTCTGCCCTTCAAGAAATGACGCTGACGCTTCCTGACGCTGCGATCCAGTTGTAGGGCACTGGAGGAAGCACCACGCCAGCTGCTTCCACTTCACTGCCACCCATGATTCAAACCAGCAGCAGTAGCTGCATAGCACTCAGCAGAGTGGCAACTGTGGGCTCAGCCCCCTTCTTCTCAACAAAAGGAACATCCAAGCGCATTGGAAGGAGCTCCATGGTACCCAAGGCACGAAGACTACTCAATCCCGAAGTTTGCGCTCCTAACCCTAGGGGCGTTGCCATTCTCGGCACCATTGGCCAGTGGAGTGGAGCGAGCTTTAAGTCATCTGCCAACGGCCCACCAGGTCCATGGTTTTCCATGGGGTTCCAAGAAAACCACCAGGGCTCCTCTGGGCCCCGGCGCGGTCAGAGACCAAGCTTTGGCATCTTTGGAAAGAGTTGAAGGTTCTTTGGGAGGAGTTAATGCTCAGATGTTAGCGTCAACACATGCGGTTGGTCAAAGGCCGGCAGGCTGCGGGTCAAATAGTCAAACCTGTACTGTGACCACCTAGTTCTTGTTGTCCAAGACGAGGCCTCCAATAGTGGAAGCATCCAAAACAGCACCTCAGCAAAGTCCAAATACCCTCACGCATTTTGTGACTTGGAGAAGTCAACCGACAAGTAATCATATAATCAATATAATTGTGTATGCATGTATGTATGTATGTATGTATGTATGTATGTATGTATGTATGTATGTATGTATGTATGTATGTATGTATGTATGTATGTATGTATGTATGTATGTATGTATGTATGTATGTATGTATGTATGTATGTATGTATGTATGTATGTATGTATGTATGTATGTATGTATGTATGTATGTATAATCAGATATGCACTTGTATGTAATTCTATGCGCATATGTGATTATATCATCTATTGCTCTTTTCAAGACCCTGTTGTCTTTTTGTTGGGGTTCATGATCAACAATTCTAGCGAATTACGAACTGAACTTCTAGGCGTCTCGAGTGGGAGAAAAGTGTCAACTTGCCTGACACGAAGTCAATTGTCGAGTCAGGCTGGCCATTTCTATGGTTTAAACCCCTGAAAACTAACATGACTGTCTGGAAAATCGACATGTTCTATAGGAAATACATCTTCATTCATGGTGGATTTTCCAGCCAGTCATGTCTGTTTCCCTGGGGGGAAACTGAGCCTGCACAAAAGAACTGTCCAAAGCATCTATGTTGGAGGAAACGTTCCAAAGTGTACCAAAAGATGCAAGAAGAGTTATGGCATACCCTCCGGTAAACTAACATAGCAATGGAAAATGGACCATTTGAAGATGTATTTCCTAGGTCCTCGGAAGTATGGAGATGTTCCATTGCTATGTTAGTTAACCAGAGGGTATGCCAAATTAAACAACAAGTCAGTTTGGAATCACAGATTTGTGACGGGTTTTCTGCCTCCAGTCATCCATGTTGGGGCTTCATTTTGAGCAAATAGCCAGCAGAAAAATCCCACAAACGAGGCGCCAAGCGAGCATTGTGACAAAGGGTGTGAAGAAGAGAAAGGCTATCCATCCCTGTTTCCCCTGCCCTGCAACCACCTCCATGCACATCCACCCCAAATATTCCAAGCCTTGCATCACAACGAAAGAAGCCACAACTCCTAGCAGCACTACCACGTTGGTCAGTATCTCAAAAATGAACATCCCACAATGGTTTCGAAAGACACGACTGAGGAGCAACATGGTGAAGAACATGGCAGGTATACACCCCAGCCACCATCCAAGGGCACGGAGTGTCTGAAAAAACGCATCGTCAAAATGCCGTTCGCTCTCTCTATAGTAGAGGTCACCCGCAAGGGTGTCCAAAAAATGCCAAAGAATTGGAGCGGTGCATGCCAGGCAAGATTTATAACTGAAGAGCTCATGCCGAAGATGATTGGCCAAAATGTCCAGCACTGTTGTGCGAACTGTTTGTTCAAAGGTTTCAACACTGCCAAACCACACCGAAATACACTGCAGCAAGATCTTCCGGTCGCATGTCTGTCCAGCCTCGGCGTGGCCCAAAGTGCAGCAATGGCATGTGGCCTTGTCCGTGGTGAAATTCTCAAGCTCCTTCCACAAAGCGTCAATATTTCTGAAATAGGCCCGGGACATGGCGACCACAGCGTAGGCACAGCACCCCACAATGCCGGCTAATACATAAGACGCTCGGGCTCGTGTCTCACGTCCACCATCTGGAAGGGAACCTAAAAACTTGACGCGCAATACAGGACAGTTCCCGAAAAGCCATTTCAGATCCAACGTAAATGGGAATCAACAAATCACGAAATTGTCCATAAACGGTAATTAATGATAGTAACTGGACTATCAACACATTTACACCCCCAAAACCAACATGACAGGCTGGAAAATCACCATTTTCCAATTTTCCCATAGGAAATACGTCTTCATTCAAACAGCCAGTCATGTTCCTTTTCAGGCTTTTGGGGGGAGTTTTCGCCAAAGTGTTTCCATGGAACTAATGATCACAGCACTAACTGCGACAGCCAAGGTCTGAACCAAATACGCTGCCCCTGCACTCGTCGGCTTGATTATGACCTGGGGTGTCTGTTCATGACCTTGTCGGCTATGAAGAAATGCAGCCAGTTCCTGAGTTTCACAAGGGTACCTTGGAGAAAACCTGTCAATATGTACGCCCCCGAAGTTTAACAGCGAATTTACCCCTGGAAAATGAGGTTTGGAAGAGTACTTTCCTTTTGGGATGGCTTACTTTCGAGTATGTAGAAAAATAATGTGGAAAAATACCATTGTTTAAAGCATTTCTATTGCAACTCTTTCAGCTTCATGTGTCTTGGACCATCACAACAGTCACCTCGAGCTCTTGAAAATCTTTTAAAAAGCATGCTTCATTCATCCATGGCTCCCAAACACACCACAAGCGCGATGAGTAGCTGGAATCCCAAAGCACCAAGATGGAGTCAGAGGATTTCAAGATGGCGCCCATACTAATGATACCCTTTGCTTTTCGTGTCTCGTCTTTTTGATCGATACAAATGACATCCAAAAAGATGCTAAATCTACGACGCCAAAAGAAGAGAGTGAGACAAAAAAAAGCACCAATCCGGAAGATGCGCACCAGTTGACGCCAGGAAACACAGAAAGAGTCGGTGCCTGATATCCTGGCAAAAAGCCAAGCACTACAAATAGCATGGCCAAGATGGATCCCAGGATGGCAACGAAAATTGGCTATATTCAGAATACCTTTTTTTAATAGAACAGCAATAGTTACTGCAATGACTTGTGCCTGGCTGACTGGCCAACAAAGGTCCTGTTTTACCGATCTTCAAAGATACCATGGAAACCGAACATTTGATTTTCACCCAAACCCCAGCCCGAACCAATGAAAATTACAACAGACAGACAGACAGACGGACAGACAGACAGACAGAGAGACAAACAAAGAGAGAGACAAACAAACAAACGAACGAACGAACGAACGAACGAACGAACGAACGAACAAACAAACAAACAAACAAACAAACAAACAAACAAAACAAAACAAAACAAAGCAAAACAAAACATAACATAACATAACATAACAAAACAAAACAAACAAACAAACAAACAAACAACCAAACAAAACAAACAGAAAAAACAGAACAAACAAAACAAAACAAACAGAACAAACAAAACAAACAAAACAAACCAAAACAAACCAAACAAACAAACAAACAAACAAACAAACAAACAAACAAAACAAAACAAAACAAAGCAAAACAAAACACNACAAACAAAACAAACAAAACAAACAAAACAAACAAAACAAACAAAACAAACAAAACAAACAAAACAAACAAAACAAACAAAACAAACAAAACAAACAAAACAAACAAAACAAACAAAACAAACAAAACAAACAAAACAAACAAAACAAACAAAACAAACAAAACAAACAAAACAAACAAAACAAACAAAACAAACAAAACAAACAAAACAAACAAAACAAACAAAACAAACAAAACAAACAAAACAAACAAAACAAACAAAACAAACAAAACAAACAAAACAAACAAAACAAACAAAACAAACAAAACAAACAAAACAAACAAAACAAACAAAACAAACAAAACAAACAAAACAAACAAAACAAACAAAACAAACAAAACAAACAAAACAAACAAAACAAACAAAACAAACAAAACAAACAAAACAAACAAAACAAACAAAACAAACAAAACAAACAAAACAAACAAAACAAACAAAACAAACAAAACAAACAAAACAAACAAAACAAACAAAACAAACAAAACAAACAAAACAAACAAAACAAACAAAACAAAAAAACAAACAAAAACAATCAAAACAAACAAAACAAACAAAACAAACAAAACAAACCAAACAAACAAAACAAACAAAACAAACAAAACAAACAGAACAAACAGAACAAACAGAACAAACAAAACAAACAAAACAAACAAACCGAAAATACAGAACAAACAAAACAAACAAAACAAACAGAACAAACAGAACAAAACAAAACAAACAAAACAAACAAACCGAAAATACAGAACAAACAAAACAAACAAAACAAACAAAACAAACAAACAAAACAAACAAACAAACAAACAAACAAACAAACAAACAAACAAACAGAACAAACAGAACAAACAGAACAAACAAAACAAACAGAACAAACAGAACAAACAGAACAAACAAAACAAAACAAACAAACAAACAACCAAACAAAACAAACAGACCAAACAGAACAAACAAAACAAAACAAACAGAACAAACAGAACAAACAAAACAAACAAACAAAACAAACAAAACAAACTAACTAACTAACTAACTAAAAATAGATGGCTCAACACAAATGATATCTTATTTGCATAGATGGCTCAACACCTCGCTGAAAAAGGGCGAGCGTTTCATCTCAATTTCAAGCCCTTTTGCCCCTCGGGGAAAAAAAATCAAATGATAAACTTGTGTTCGGGTAAATGTAGATGGCGCAACCCCTTCATTTAATTTCCGTTTCCTTTGCCTTCATTTATTTTAAAAAATTTGATACTTAAAGGGAGCGCGTTTCTTTTCCGTCATTTTCCTTGATTTGCGCGGACTTGCCTGCATTTCCATTTCAGTCGCTTTCCCTTTTAAGGGTTGTCTTGTGTCCCCTCTCAAATGATTGATTGGATGTTCATCCATTTGGATAATTCCATGTAGCAACTTTCAGGGTTTGCGCCATCTACTTTGCACTGGCGTACCTGTTGGTGGTTGCGCCATCTACTTTGCACTGGCTTCTGTTCGCTCATGCTCTTGCATGTCTACTAAATTTCTCCCGAGTTCCCTTTGCTTCATTTTCTTCTTCCTTTTCTATTTTTCAATTATTTGACATTATCTGCGTTCTTTTGGTGGCATTCTCCTTATATTTCGACCCTATGGTTGCGCCATGTACATCAGAAACATACCCCAAAAAATTCCGGAGCAGAGGGCGAGCCCGATGACCGGGTCACAAAAAAAAATCGCTATTTGGTCAAAAGGGCGTCGAATACTAACGAATAGGTGAAAATGCCCCATCCCCCCAGTCTGTAGATGGCGCAACCACCTGGGGCTTACCGTTATAGGGGGGTCGCGTGCATGTCTGTAGATGGCGCAATTCAAGATTCTGAGCCAGGGAATTTTAAAATGGAGTAACTAACTAACTAACTAACGAACGAACGAACGAACGAACGAACGAACGAACGAACTAACTAGGAAACAAACAAAGAAACGAAAACTAAGGTCTGCAAATCTCAAACAAAAAAAATCCCCCCAGATCGTTCCAACCCAAGAGGCTGTGCAATACTTCATCCATTTCCTCCCATGCCAACTATGGCTCCAGAATTGGTGGATCCGAGAGGTTTGAAAGCTAAGGTGATGAAGGTCATCTCTACCACGTAGTGCCTGACCACAACCTTTCAATGCATGAAAGGTATAGGTTGCACGACAAAGGTCAGCAGAGGCTGCACTCATGTTGGACATGTACTTCACCAGTTGTTTCCTCAACAGTTGCAGTCAGCGTGTTGGAGAAATTTTGGGAAATCCACCGGGAGAATTTGAGAACTTTTGGGCAAACACTCTTGGATAACCCTATGTAAAATGGACATGAATCAGGAGCAAGACAAAAGCTGTTCACACATTGATGTAGTAATTTCATGTAATTTCTAAAGTGTCTCTATTGAGATACACATATTTATATATGTATACAGCTGTATACACATCCTGAGGTCTAGAATTCCTATCTAACATGTTCTAGCATAAAGTGAAAACAAAACTGAAATTAATCTTGTCGCAAAAAAACAAAAAAATGGTGCCGAAAGAAGTCGGCCAAGTCTCTCCAGTAGTTCTTGACGTGATTCAGATTCTTCAACAAATCTCTGGCGTTCATTTGAAGGGACTTGCAATTCTTCGAAGCTATTCCTTTCATTTGAAGGGACATCAGCCACATCTGGAACCTCATCTGGAACCTCCTCCTCAAGCTCCCGGCCGATAACTACCATGATCAAACAGAGCTATTAGACCCTCAGGTTTAGGGGTCCGTCCAGTGGGTAATGTTGGAGATTTCTTGGATTTATGCTATGACTTTGGAGTTGAACTAGTAATTCATATGATGTTGCAGGATGAGTTGACTATGGACTATCTTAATGACTATCTCTCCTATACCTTCAAATACCGCCGTATTTTGAACTATGGCTTATATATTTGATTCCTGGAAAAATCTTCGAGCCAAAAATAAAAGATGGATTTCGTTCTTCCGTCTGCCAAAATTCGAAACTGCAATGCTCGATCCAGTGTCAAGAAACACCTCACCGCAACAAAAATGTCCTGACATTTTTAGGAGAGTAGATGTGGCCAGTGTCAAAAGAGGAGAAATCTGAAATCTAATATTCAAATCATTCCTTTTATAACTGCTGGGTGCTCAACCCGAAGTTTGTTGTCCCCATGAAAGCTTGTAGACTTAGTAGACAAAAAAAATGGTCATCCATTTTCAAGTTAAAATGAATGCGCATCACCAGTGCGCACTAGCTGTGAATCATTGGAGCATGGGTACTTCCACAACTTGACAACTGGAACCATGCAAATCCAACAGAAGTTACCCGAAAAAAAACACTCCCAGTGTATCAGACATTTTTCGGTCCTGATCTTCCAGTACCATCCTGCCCTTGGTTTCCAACCAAAAATTCTATAATCCCATGACGGATCCATGGGACTGGTATGATGTACCTATCTGTACCCATAAAAAATCAACGAAATTCATGTAGGTAAATATACTAATTCGTCTCAGGGATTCAATGGGTACTTCCACAACTTCGCTGTATTATGCTGAATATATGTTTATTGAAAACATCTCCTGGAGACTTGGGGCTCCGTCCTGAATCTCAACCTACACACAAACCGCCCCAGTTGATAAAACTGGATGAAAGGACTGTCCGCATCTATCCAAGCTTCCAAAAATAGCAAATCAAGTGCTTTCTTATCATAAGATCTTTCTGGCAATTCATGACGTGATCTTGTTGGGATGGTGATCTTAAGTGCAACGGTCACAGATCAAGTTGGATGTCATTCATTGAGTTGGTTGTGTTTTAGTATCATTGTCCGGCCAAATCATGCAAGGTTGACTGAGCCCAAAATCGTTCTCGAATTGTTTCCTTTCAAATTCTTCTGCACCATTCTCAATATGAATAATATAAATCAAATGCTCTTCAGAGAGGTCAAGTATCATAGTATCATCACTGCTATCAACCCTCTTATGGTTCATCGCTCCAAAAGGGTTTTGGTTGCTTTTAGACCAGCTACAGCTACATCAAACACAGAAAAACAGTCCTTTACATATCATATCATATCATATCATGGCATATCAGGGAACCACATCTCCCCGTTTGCGTTGGCTTGCCGTTTGCCAAGCGTCAATGGCACCAAGGAAGCCTCATCAACAACAAGTTCACCTTGCCACGTTTTGTACCTCTTCAAGTTGCCAGAAGCCACCGAATGGTTGGTGGCAAAAAAACACCTTTCCCGTGATATGTGGGAATCATGGAAGCTCGGTTATTTTGTGAGTGCCCATATATAGCCATACATGATATATATATATATATTATACATATGCCACACAACAGTTCATAGTTCATTGGGGGATGGTGAGGTATATGTCTTTGATGTTGAGAACTGCCCAATGCCTAGTTCAAATCCAAGATAAATATGGTGAATCCTTTATGACTGTTGCTGGCTGTGGGGCAGGAGCCTAGGAATAATTCAAGAATGTTTGCACTTGAGTCATCAGGATTGCTGCCCGAATGCTGCTGGATTTATCCTCGAAACTTCAATGACAACAGGGCAGCTGAGAAAAAGACATCTCAAAAGGGACAACAAGGGTTCGTTTGTAGACCTTGTCTTAAATCCTCATATAAGAACTGGGTAGTATAACCCGCAATTCCCAAAGACAATGTTGAAAAAGCCACTCCAAGAATTCAAGAGTTACATGATGTCCATGAACAAAAAAAACACCCTGAAACAAGGGGCATAGGCTTCTGCTTGCATAGTGGTGGAAGCCTTGGTAGTCCAAGAAGAGTTCACAAGGAGTACCTACCTTTACCTACGTCGTTTGAAGAGAGCCCTTTAAGGTAAACCGGTTTGATTCATGTTGCAAACGCTCACGGCAAAAAAGTCTGGCAATAAACAGCGTTTGTGTCTCATCCAAATCCCAAAATCATCAAAGTCGTGTCCTTTGGGGGAATTCTTTATGTACTTTAGAACTAGAATGAGATAGCTCCAGTATCAATAGCTCCCCATTCTATTTGGAATTCTCACAACAAAAAACCTCCGTTGAATCACGGAACGCTCAAATTTTGGTCCAAGCTTAAGAACTGCGAAAACCAGATATGAGATCTCTTAAATGCTAGCCTCCAGGAACTAAGAATAACAAGGACCACCAGAACTAATGTCACATGTTTAGTATAAATAGAGGCTTCAAAATAAACCTTCACTTTCGATTGGCAAAGTGGGGGGAACATTCCGAAGTACTCTCACACTTGCATTCGCTCAACCAAAACTGTTGGTTTTCTGCTGTTCATTACCATCAGTAAAACTTGGCAAACCATGGATCCCTTGGCATGTGCCATGCATGGAAAAGAAAAATCACAGGCGACATGTGCCGCAAGACCACCGAATAAAGATGAAAATGTTCAAACAAAATAGACACATTAGAGGGGTTCACTTGTCAAAGGCTACCAAAATGAGTCTGCCTTCTGTCTTTTTGTTTGAGATGTTGTTTTGGTTCTTCTGTCCAGGCAATGCTTTGCCAAATGGGGAAAGTAAAGTTCTCCAACCAAATCACACCTTTTTCAAAATATATTATCTTTTTGGAAGCTTCCCAAAAAGTGTGATGCAGTTCGTTCATGTCGTATAGCTACCACACTATAATTGTTCCTGTAGTTGCTACGCTCACTGAAGTTACTAAGTGTTGGTATTGTTACTATAGATACAAGAGTCACAAGGTACCACAGTTGATAGATCATTACTCCCCAGTAAACTAACATAGCAATGGAAAATCCCCCATGTTTTCAATGCTTTCCTTGTAAATTCATATCACAAATGCTGGATTTTCTACCGGAAAGCTATGTTCGTTTACTCCCTCGTAGTAGTTCAGCGTCCCGGGCTGGCTGGAGCTTAGTTCAGCGTTTTTTTGTCTCAGGTCAGGAGCCGACCTTCAGAACGAACGGCAAACGGCAATTCTGCCCCACCCCGGGAGGCCGAAACCCAACAGGGAAAGGTACCGGTACCCCCTGTAAGTTTAACAGTTCGCCCCTGAAAATATACCATCCCAAAAGGAAAGTATCGTCTCCCAACCATCATTTTTCTGGGGCGAGCTGTTAAACTTCGGGGGTGAGTACACTAACATAGGGATTTGCTGGAATATCCCCATTGTCAATGGGAAATACATCTGTTTTTATCCGGGTCCATTTTCCAGCCAGCGAGCTGTTAGTTGATCCCGGAGTGTAAAAGAAGTCTTCCAGTCCAACCATTTTTTTTGCAGGGCCTATATCTGTTCGTTCTTCTTAAAAGAGAGTTACATGTACCACCCTCCCCCCCAAAAAAAAACAACCGTTGATGTTTTTTTCTCTCCAGGGGCAGATTTTTGTTCATCTCATTTTCAGAGAAAAAACCCTCTTGGAATCACCTTTTTTCTAGGCAATTGTTGGAAAAATGCCACCTCTAAACGTGATTCCCTACTAAATTACCTCACAGACTTAGTAGGCACCTCTATTGATTTTCACGTGTCTCATTGGTTCAAATTGCTGAGATCCTTGGAGGTTAAAAAAAAGTCGAAACGCCCAATCCAAGAAATCTCCAACGGTCGGACCCACGGTCCACGGACCCCTACAAAACCTGAGTATCTAATAGCTCCAGCAACTTATTTATATAGGGGTTCGTTGGGATTCGGTCCCATTCAATTTTTGATGGAGCCCAAAAAAAAAAACGTTTTTGGACTCCCGGGCGCCGTATGCAGGTCCTGCGTTTGCGAACCCCGAAGTTTGACTCTGGAACGATGGAACCATGTAGCCCCCCCCCCAGAAAATTCAGGCCTTGTTAAACCCTTATTAAACACTGGTTTCCCTTAATAAGGCCTTATTAAACCTTTATTTCTGGGATGGTCTCGACACAAATCTTTGTAATTTATAACCTTTTTTTTGGTTTGGAAATTTTATCATCCCAAGACCTTTCATGGCTTTTTGCCTGCTCTTTGTGAACTGAATCTTCCGGGGTCTGATGTTTCCTACGCCCAAACACAGCACAACAGAGATCAGACAAAAACTCAAAGGTGCGATTTTGTAGGCAGATGCGGAAGGATGGACATCTGACATGGGATGATTACACCCCGTGGAATCAACCCATGGGCTTCCTGTGACAGCCGGGTGATAGGAAGTTTTTCAAGCTCAAGGGATGTTCACTAAAAACAGCTGTTATACCACCTGCCCACATCGTTTCGATAACCTGCCCCCTTTTTTGTGGTATTCACTCAAGGATGCTTAGGAGAGTGAAAAACTCCTGCATAAAAAGAATCTTTCGAGACTAACATACCAAGAAAAGGCCGGCCCCCCAAATCCTCCATTGCTGGAAGATTATCATATGTGCTAGGGTCGGCCCGCTCCTTATATTGGGGATAAACTCATGCCACATTCCATAGGGAATCGTTATCATGGGTTTTAAAAAAAACCAACGGAAGTGGGTTGATGACGATCCCCGCTCCCCGCGGGGCGGTTAACGTCCTTCTTTTTGGAACTGGATGTGGCTCGGGAAGGCAGCAAAACCTCGTCCTGTTGGGAGAATTCCGGGAATTCCTATGGTCACCGAAAACCCATGGTGAAAACATACCACTAGTAACAAAGGTTCATCATAGCTGTATCATCACAATTCACTCCAGCCACTGAAAATTCTGACCCATCTGCAGCCATAGCCGCCTATTGATCTATCCCACGTGTATAACTGTATAACAGACTCATTTTTATAAGCGCCAATGATTCGCACTTATTCGCTGAAGGTATTACCCTTTCTCGAACAATCGGACAGTTTCGTCGAAAATGACCATTTTCCGTTGAACCATAAATGTTTAACCAGGAGAGGAAACGGACATCCCCCTTCTTACTCCGGGGATTCCCCAGGAAAATCAAATGATCAAACCGGCAGTGAAACACCATTGATGGGTTTCCCCTAGAAACCATGAGGAGTCCGCCGATAAACCCCGCAATTTTTTAAGATAAATATACCTTTCGGATTGGGGTGTGCTTCAAGTAGACACCGACACCCGCTCCCTTTTGACAAGTAGAAAGGTACCAAAACAGGAGTAGGATGAAGTTTTTCTCTTCCAATCATTCTGAGGTTAAGGGGTCCCAGGGTGATACATCTAGGCGACTCAATTGTTTTACTCACCAGGCTGATCTTCCAAGTTCAAGCTGACATGACACTCCCTTAGTAAGGTGGCCAACTAAAGGGCCGATACTGTTGATGGCAACCAGAAATCCGGCAAACTCACTCACCAGTTGATATGGTAAATATCCCATTATTTACGACAGGTTTGGGGTGAATCCCAGGTGGTTTTCTCGCCATTTCTGAACCCTCAACAGTATCTTCAAACTCTCTAAAGGCAGACTTTCGTTTTAGGCGACTATAGTTTTGGGGATTTTTTAGAAACACTAAATCTCCATGTATTGAGTTTTCCAAGAAGTCTATAGTGATTGGTGTTAATTTTTCAAATATCGTACCATACCTGAATGGAACTCTTAAAGGGATAATTACACTGCCTTTTTCTTGTCTTGCACGGTTTTCTTTGCCTAATGAGTCATGAATACACTCAATGGTTGTTTTTGGTTCCCGTAAAAGGTGGTAGGTAGCATATAACCCCCGGAAGGCAAGGACTATAAGTGGTATACACTGCCAACTGGGTGATGATATGTCACCTGCCACCTTTTACGGGAAAGAAAACCATTGATGCACACATCAATCAACCTTTCCATCAAACACCTCATGATCTGCCCACCCGTTTCACCTGGTAGACTGTGTTCGGCCGTGATTGCGAAGGCGTAAAAACACCGGGTGGCGCTTGCCTCAGATTGTTCATCCCGTTTAAAGGCGACCATCTGCAAATTGGGAGTTGCAAATGTGTCACATCTTTACATGGTTGTAAACTATATCATGGAGGTTTCTTGCAAACAAGCTTGTTTTTTGCGTCTGAAGCAAAAAAAACACCGAAAAAGAGCGGGACCATGTTTTTTCAGAAAAACCTTTTGCCAGAACCTCCATGTGTTGACCTTCATTCTGACTAGAATCTAGGCACCCTCCATCTTCATCCCCCCAAAAACCCATCACCCAACTCAAGAGCCCCACCGTCGCATCATTCCCATACTCCAGCGCCGGGTATCTTGAGCCCTGGAAGCGTAGGTCCATGGGGTTGAGGAGTGATACGGTTTCCCACCGATAAATGGTGAGATCCTGATGTCCTATATAAATGGTGAGATCCCCAAAAATTTGCCAGACTTCCAAAAAAAGGGTGAAAACTCGGACTCGCGATTCCCAAACCATTTTTTGTTGCGGGTCCATGTTCAGATTCGAGGTTTGTTTGACTCATTCCTGGTCTTGGAAGTGTGACGATGTACCACATACTTGCCGTGATCCATGATTCCTACTTCGATTGAGGCACTTAGACTTGGACCATGACAGATGTCATGTGGCATTAACACCCGGATAGCCCATGCGATGGCATGAGATGACATGTTAAATCAAGCATCTTTGCATGCAAATCCGCCCGCACTGTAAGTGTTTGACATGATGTGCAGTAGCTGGGATGACACCGGGTCCAATTGCAAGCAATCATCCCGTTTTTTGCTTAAGGGAAATTTGACCAAAATATTTCTATCAAAAACCGGTTTTTTTTGGATAGACCTGGACACAAACATCACCGGATTCTAAGCCTATTTTTGTTCAAGGCGTGTTGTCGCTGGTATGTTTTATCAACTTGGTTATCAATTTGGTAAATGAATAAAAGAAAATAGTTGCCTAGAAAGAATCTGTTTTGATAGTCGACTTTTTGTTAGGTTTGAGGGCATTTGGCCATGAAAAACGAAGGCATATGATGGCAATCAGGAGTCTTAAAAGCCTAAAGGGTCTTGGGAAGTCTGAAATGCTGTTTGTTTCGCCTTCCCCAGGGTTTTGACCCCAAGATATTAAGTCCCATGTCATTGTGGTTCGTCGTTGCACAGCCAATTCGCTACTGACCCGAGCACCTCGATTTTGTAGTCCT
Organism: Breviolum minutum Mf 1.05b.01; assembly: GCA_000507305.1. Lineage (NCBI taxonomy): Eukaryota > Dinophyceae > Suessiales > Symbiodiniaceae > Breviolum > Breviolum minutum. Next base: position 39,232 of record DF241539.1, read on the forward strand.
TTTATTTGGGTTTACTGGAAGGTAGAGCACCCATGGGTGCGTGGGTATTTATACATCTCACATCACCTTAACCTTTGACACCTAGATCCTTTCTTCACCCATAAGGTGCCTCTCGATCACTTTGGCACGTGCCGGGCTCTGACATACAATCTTGCTTTGCATGGTGCTGTCTTCATCCTTCCAGTGGCTGGCGCGGCAACCAGAAAACATTGCATATATAAATAGATGGACACCGAAAGATGCAGTTGGGAGACTTTGGGGCTATCAACCAGAAGCATTCGATATTTCCTCATGGTAGTGTCCACTCCTGCTGGAACCAGTAGGAAATGCAGTAAGAATTCATACAGGGTAGCAGCTCGGCATGTTCAAGTTTCTTTCCTACATGTCCAAACGCAATGAGTTCGATAGTGGACATATTTTAGATCAGCAAAAGCTCTTCTCACATGGATGTGTGACAGAAACGATATTTTCGACTCGAAGGAAGCGCCTTTGTTCTGAACTAACCAATTGCTGAAAAAACGTGATGTCTCCAGTCTCTCGCCACTCATCCATTCTGCTAAAGTGTTCATCCGTTCATTCATGGGCCCTTTCAGGTCAGAAACAACAAGTCGTCTAAGTGTCAGGGAAGTAGAATTGTTCATCTCTAGGTGTTCGCAAAAAAAAAGCTTGAAACATCCTTCCCGTGAGAAGGCTCCTGTCTCAAAAGACCTGCATTTTTTTGCAGATGTTCAAGTGTTGTGGGTACAAACCATATCCCATAGAATCCATGTATGCTATATGTACCTAAATGTACCACAATTTTCAGCCAAATGTAGGTAAATCTACCATACATACATGGATCCTACGGGGGGTATCGGGGTGTCCCTCCCATCCCTGGTCGAAACCCCGGTCCCGACCTCACTCCCGCTGAGCGCTTCGGTAACACGCTCGGGCTGCAGCAAATATCTGACGTTTCCAAAAAACAAATCGAAACGGCGTTGTCTTTTTTAATGGATGTTTCCAAAAATTGGGGTACCCCCAAATGGATGGTTTATAAGGGAAAACCCTATTAAATTGGATGATTTGGGGGTACCATCATTTTTGGAAACACCTATTTAGTACTAAAACATGAAACAATGGATGTACCCTCCCTGAGACTAACAGCAAAAGCACCTGAAAATGGATGGTTGGAATATGATCGTTTCCTTTTGGGATGGCCTAACAAATGATACATTCATTCCTCATCTTGATCCCAAAAAAAACGGCCGTACTTTCCATGAAATCCTGTTTTTAATAGAAATCCTTATGTCTTATGATATAATCCCTGGGTCCCATAAATCTTCATTCCCCGAATCCCAAACAAAAAACCGTTGGGCCGTAGTCTTTTTCCCTCAAGCATCCTCAGCACCTCTGGGCTTTTTGAAGCCTTCGCAAACGCAAGGCTGTCTCCTCTTCAGTTTCTGGATCGGAGGCCTGGAGTTGAACGTCGGTCACGTCGTGAACAAAACCCCGCGCCCCAAAAAATGATGCGAGTCCTACTCCCCGAGTCGGAACAACAACAAAAAAAAACACAACACAGCGCCTTACAAGGGCTTCCAGCTGTTGGTTCTATTTTGTTGTTTTTCCTGGCTTGCGTTTTTTCGAGATTCCACACTATTGAAACCACCAATAGTAAGAGAAGCTAAAGACAGATTTGATGGAGAAAATCTTGTAAAAATTTTGGAGACAGAAAAACTGCTGAAGCTTCCATCACCGGGAAGTTAGTTGGTCTCAGAGTTCCCCCAGATTTCACCCATCAAAATTTGACGAAACGAAGCAACCAGCAACCGTTTCCCGAGTTTTCGGGTAGTTTCCCGGGACCTGGAGCTCCAAATTCAAAGCTACCTGCACCGCCAGCACATGAGGTTTCTTAGGAAACGCAAATTGGATAATTTTACAGATCCACCCCAAAAAACACAGCTTAGATGTCGTTTGTTTAGATACAACTTCCGGTGAATCACAATTTAATCGGATGGATGACTTCATCCCTTCACAAGTAGGAGTGGGATAGGAGCTATTTCTTGATGATACTTGCAACAAGCCACTGCCTTTGACAGATTGCTGCATGAAGAAAATTATGATCTTGAACAAAAACAAAAAAAATGCAAGCAAAAAAACTTTGCTAACATTTTGCAACCACCAAGTCCAAGTAGGTCGGTCCAAGTTACAACATGTGTTTTAAAAAAAAACTCACCCGAATCTTTGATTTTTTTCAATCTAAGCAAAATTGTTGCGAGAGAAAAAAAAACACAGAAACATTAATCCACTTTCCGTCCCAAGGTGGATACCGACCGCCGACCACTCTGAACCTCCAAGAGTTCTTTCTTTGTCTTCAGAATCTTCTGCCGAAGATCTGCCAGGAGATGAGGGAAGTGGCAGCCACTGAGTTTGATGATCAAGAGTTTTTTTTTGAAAACCAGACTGTGGGAAGCCTCGAAGGCTAACGTTCAACACCTTCAGTCTTGATACTGTATACTTCATGTACACGGACTTTTTTTAATCCTTGTTTTGGAAAAATTGCGTGACACCAGGCAATTTTTGAAAATCTCTCTTCCAAACGGGCTTTTCTGGACTTTTTTTCGTTGGTTTTTCGCTGTGGTCATTTTTTGGCACGAAACAACCCCACTGAGGAATCCAACGAAACCAATACCATGGGGCAACTTGAAATTCGAAGCTTTTTCCGGAATCTGCACCTTGTTCGATCTGCAGCTCCGGTGGAATCTCCTGGCAATGCGCAGACGTCGGACCTGTTGGAACTACCCAAGGCCCACAACTTGGGGGGCCTTGGAAACGTCAGTGACGCTTTAAGCAATATCATCATCATCATCATCATCATCATCATCATCATCATCATCATCATCATCATCATCATCATCATCATCATCAATTCACCTTGCAATGCCACGAAAACTCCAGCAATCCCAACCTCCTTGGGTGGGCGAAGGTAAAGAAAGGAGCTAAACCTCAGCAGGATTTGAAGCGGCAAACCTGAAGTATTCAATTAAAATCATAGCTGATGTGCTTCCAAAACTCCTTTGTAGTGAATTCCTGATATGTTCTTTGTTGACATTCCTGAGATTTCGAGACGAATTTTGCACCATTGACTTCGAGAATCGACTCCGTCCGCCTCTTGAAGGGATGACTCAAACTTTTATGACGATGGAAGTGCGAGAAAACCAATTGAGGTTGCTAGTTGACATCCCCTTATTTACGACGGGTTGGTTTCATACATTCCAGGTGGTTGGCCGAACGGGATTTCTGATTGCCATCAACAGTAGATCTCAATTTTGAAGCACCAACCCATAAGTGGGAAAAAATCGTTTCCCTGGAGTTTTCTCCTGGAAAAAATCCCTCCAAATCTTCGAGTTCTAGCCGCTTCTAGCCACATGTAGAGGCCCCACCAAAACTTACATGAAATCTGACAATTCCTCAACTCAAAAAAAATCAAAATAAAACATATCTACCCAAAAAAAACGACCTACCCTCCATTTTGGTGGAGATTTTTGAAAAACAAAACACGTTTCCCTGCTGTTCCAATTTTTTGTTTGACCGGGGTCTGGGGGATCTTTCCAACCCTCTAAGGATCCCCAACGGATTCTCTTCTAAAGGTTCTTCCTTGGCTGCTTTGGCCTCCAAACGATCCACCTGACGATGATACGGCCATCAATTAACATCCCAAAAACTACCTGCAACGTTGGATTGAAATTTGTTACAACAAAAAAAATGGGAATAGCATCACCTAATTTGACTATAGTTAGTATTAGTATGTTATAAGTTCGGTCCACCCCTCGCCCTGGTTCCAGTGGATGCACAATTCGATTCAGTCTTTTGTGTTTTTTTTGAAGCGGCGCCTCCTCTACTGCCACCTCCTGGCACTTTTTTGGGGGGATGTTGAATCCTCTAAATCTGTGCATAGCAACACCATAAAACACAACATCCCCTTTTCGCATTTTTTTGGGAGGAAATTCGCTTTATATTGGCGAAAATTTTCAAGTTTTCAAATTTCGTGGACCTTGATGCAATGGCAGATTCAGTAAGAGCTCGGCAAAGGCACCACGAAATTTGGTCATGTGTAGTACCAACCATCAATTTTGGTGGACGAATTTTCAGCCACAGCCAAGTGGGGGGGGCTTGAAATGACTAGAATCCTTTTATTGACTGGAAGACAGCTATTTGGCAAGCCTCAACAGATAGACTCAGACATTTACTTTAAAAAAATCTATGGATTGCAGCACGGCATCGTTTGCTGAAAGCTTGTTTCATCATAGAACCAGACTCCCCCGAAGCCCCAAAGTTTGTTTGTGCGCCCAATTCCTGGCCCAGAGCACCCCAATGAGCGGTAAGACAGAAATGAATGTACCTTCCACGAACCTCAAACCTAAAACTTCTTGTCATCTTTCACTTGCTCAAGAATAGGCACCCTTAAAAGCTAGTTGCTACTCCCTCCATCATGGTCCGGTGGAAAACGGGCCCCTGCAAGCTATAGGTCATGTTCCATCATTTCCTACTAAAAAACGTGGGGAGCAGATTTTAACAAAAATGACTGATGGGTTGAGGGTTACCCATTTGAACAATATATTTCAAGAGAGGCAGTCCTCTAATTTTCCCAAAGCAGCCATTCAAAACCTTATTGCACATGGCTATTTTGTGACTACTCGTAAGTCTTGAGTCATAAGTTGATATAACAAAACTCCGTATCAAAGTGGCTCATACAACCCCCCCAAAGTAAATCAATCAAGCAAAGGTTGCGATCACAACTTGACTCATATCTCCCTTACCATATCAAAGGTGGATGACAAAAAGTCATTGAACCCTGAAACTCCCTTGCAGCTATCTGTCAAGGAACCACTACTCAGCCTATTTCACCAACATTTCAACAAACTCACCCACCGAGTCTGGGTCCCAAGATCACGAAAAGACAACGAAAGAAGCCAGCCCTTTGTGAGGTATCTACACCCTGGAAGATCAACGGCTGGAACCTACAAATCACCCACTTGGAAAGGAAAATGATCTGAACCAAACCTCCAGGGAATTATGTTCCGGACGTTAATCTTCAGGGGTGTAGCTTCAAGATTTTTTTCCACACCAAAAAAGGCTCCTCCGCATCATGCAGATCGCCCTGCCAATGTGTACGAAACAAAGCAAGTCAAGTTGTGTTTTTTCTTCGTCATCTGAGTACCCTTCCAATCTTGGTGGAAGAAGGGTTCCCAGGAACCCTAAAACGCCATGGGTTTCGAATATTCATATCTTCAGTTGGAGTCCAAATGGATGATTCAGAGATTTTGGGCGATTCTGCCCCAATTGATATCCAGAAATCATCCACCCAAGGAGGTTTCCTGAAATTGAAGCAATTCTTGGTCGCAGGCTTTTGGGGGGGCTGGAAAGGCCTTGATGTCCAGGCCCCAGAAAGCATATGTATCCATCTCTCCCTGTTTCACTCATATCCGGACTCATATCCTTGCAACATGATCAAATCCTGGTTATCCTGGTGGTATTCCTTCCAGTGGCTATGTTCCAGCATGTTCCAGTAGATATCAACTACACATCTACATCTAGTGAATCTAGTCTTTAAAACATCACGTTGATTCGGCAACAAGTATTGAACCTGGCTCACAATTAAAAAAAAAAAAACGAGATGACATGCACAACATACCCAGCACCCAGCTTCATATGTTCAATCGCTCGACTCCTAGACCCCTCTTGGACCTCGATGGTGAACTATAGGGGCTGAAGTCCACATGGTCTTCCCAGCTACCATAGTCTATGTAATGATCCGGCTGATCAGGCTGATAGATATTTTGCAAGGTAACTACCCAGTCACTGTGGAAACAAAAGCTTCATCCCACATAGGTGTCTGACAAAAATCACACCCAGGGGTTCAAATAACCTCTTGATAACCATTCCCCACGACTCACACGGAAAATAAAGAACGGACAAACCGCCTCGACTTGTTCGGCCACATTATGTCGACTATGGCTGGCTCGCGCCTGAAGAACCAGGTAAAGATTGGCTTTACGACTTTGCGACTTGCAAATGAAACACCAAAAAAACATCCCACAAAACAGGCTGGAGCTACTGGGCGCATCTTTAGGAAAGCCGCAAAGGCATCCTCTTTTCCTGGCGGTCGAGAATCAATAGCAACTGGTTCATCACTTTCCAATGTATATGCATGAGATGCTTCAAGTTTTGTTTGGTTGCATTGGCGATTAACAAAAACCACAATTGGCATTTTGCACATGACATTCTCCTAAAGCATTTCCATTTCCTTTGCCCTGCACACTGTTAACGAATAGAAAAGCTGTCCCTTGACCAAAAAACTCTGATGCAGCCAGGTTTGACAGAAATGGTCCCAACAAATTTCCTAGACATCATAGCAGCATCTCCCTGACTGGCCCGTTGAGCTGCATTTCTTAAAAGAAAGGGGAACTCTAAGTCAAACATAGCCCACTAGTGACTTCCACTCCTCCCTCCTCTCTCTCTTTCCCAAAATCCCAGCAAATACTTTGCACCTTCATTCCTGTCAATATCCAATCTTTTTCAAATTTCTGCCGACGCACACTTCCTATCCAAGAAAGCCAGGCACACCCATCACTGTCATGACTTCCAGCGTCACATTGTCACATGACCCGAGTAACGGCGTAAACAGCCCCAAAGGCTTGAACTCTTTCAGCGGCCCCGGTGACTTCCGAAGATCCATCGAAAAATCATGGTCAAAACTGCCATGTTTCAACGATTTTGATGATGTTGATGGACAATTCATTTGGAGGGGCTCACCAGTTAGTACTTAGTACTTGCAGCTCTCTGAGGATTTCAACTGGTGGAAGCACAGTGTCATCTTGGATTGCGAACGCTTAATCAGAATCAAACCACAAAATCCAACGATCCGCCATCATCGATCAGAGACCTCGTGGCTCCTCATTGCATCTTTTTTAGACTGTTGTTCAACTCTCTCTCGGGAACAAGAGAAGTGGTACTATGGTTTCCCACGGCACCAACAAAAGATTCAAAAATGATACACCATCAAGCACAGTTGTTCCTGAAGTGCTGTCTTTGGTGTTCCCTTTGGTGTTTCGCAAGCAGAGCCAGACAAAACGTGCTCCGCCTTTCCCAAAACAACAGGTCAGAACCTTGATAGACCTGACCATCGCGGCAGGCTTGGAAAGAAACATCAACTCCCATTGCCATGGAACTTGACCGCTGAAAAAATAATAATAATAATAATAAGGCGTCCCACAGTGTCTATATATATGTTATATATAGGGGTTTCCTAAAATGGTGGTACCCAACAACTACTGCTTTTCCTACTAGAAATGATCCTGACTTGTGGTGTGAAATGGGGGTACAGTACCACCATTTAAGGAAACACCCAATATATTCACGGTTTTCATATATTTCACCGTTTGGGCAAATTTCTGAAATGATGAGGGGGCGTGATATTTCCCTCTGGAAGCAAAACGACCGTTTGGGATTGGGTTCGGCATCACAAAAAACGGTGTTTCCAAAAATGGGGGTACTCCCAAATCGTCCATTAAAAAATCGGGTTTTCCATTATTTTCACCATCCAATTTTGGGGGTTTTGCCCCTATTTTTGGAAACATCCATCTAATGTCTATTTGGAAAAAAAACTTGTCACTCCTACTGGCTGTGTGATGTGTTTCTTAAAATTTCTTGAAACCATACAATTTCCCATACAAATCATAGAGTTATAGTTTGGGTTGTTCCCCTTTTTTTGTAATAATAGTGACCACCAGGATTATTACATGTTTAGTAACGTAGGGGATTCCAAAAAAAAACTTCATTTGTGAGTGTTACTGGGTGGGGGATGCATCCAAGTCATAGTAATTCACCATGATAATAGCTGCTAGCTGCAGCTGCAAAACAGCTCGGTTCCACGTGGGGAGATTCCTCCTGCTTCCCCCAGCTTGAAATCAGCCGGGTTCCCGCAGCCTCTGTTGGACTGAATACCACTTCAATCCTGCAAAAGAAATCTTCGATTCGAGCCATGCCTTTACTATGCCACCGTGTCCTTTTGCTTCTGAACTCTTTGCTCGAGATTCCGAGCGGCTTTGCGATGATTGTTCCATAACAGTTTATCAAACCAACTATACCGCCATGGCATGTGGAGTGGTGCCATGTGCGTAGATGTGTATGTCATTGCACGATATCGTATGTCTCTATATCTGTTTTTGCTTGTTATTCCTGACATATGCAGAAGTGAGGCATCCTTTTCACACGCAAAATTCCTTGTCACGAGTCACGACCTAAATGTCCCAAACAGAGTAGCTCACATCTCATAAAAAAAAATCTGTCCCCCCCTTTTCAAACACTTAAAGAAACATCATTTTAAAAAAAAACAACAACATCTTTCATTCTTTCATCAAATTCCCACCTCCTGGTGACGGTTGGGGTCATGGATGAACTTCCAATGCAATTGCTTCGCCTGGCACATGTGGTGACCAAATGGCCATTTGAGGCTACGCAAATTGGGCTTTGGAAGTTCCATCTCTGTTTCACCAATCTATGTATAGAAATCTTGAAAAAAGGTAAAGTCAAGTCGTGTGTTTCCCTTGTATGCACAAAAAAAACGTCAAATAAGCTTCGTCACATCATCATGTCATCATTTTTGATCAGACTCAGTCATACAGTCATACCAAAAAACAATAGGTTTGATACGGTTGATTCAATACCCCATTATTGACAGGCTTTCATTCATGTTGGTTGGTTCGCTGATTTCTTCCATCAACAGTACCATCTTCTGGAAGGGATTGATTTGACAAAGTTCCAATCACAATCTGACTCTGGGAGAGTCAGTCATCATCCACAAGTCAGGATGATTTTTCTTCACCCTGAACAGCATTCGCCAAAGAAACGCAACTACGGGGGACACTTTTTTCCGGACAGCTTCGAAACAACCACCTGTTTCGTGTCAGCTCATTTTGAGGGAAGAAACCCGAAACCCTACAAAGACTGAATCAGATTTTTCAGAGATTTCCGGGAAAATCCCTCAAAACAACCTTTGCAACATTTGCATTGTAAGTTTGAATATTTTGGCAAAAATGGTTACCTACCTGAAAGCGTAACGATCACATATCACATTCGGTGGCACCAACTTGAGCCGATGATTTTCCGGCGTTCCGGCTTTCGGTGGGATATGTTTTCTCGTTCCCTGGAGCGTACCACCCCCGAAAACTAACATGGAACCTGAAAATCACCCCGTTGAAAAGGAAAATCATCTGAACCAAACCTTCAGTTTTAAGGCTTCCATGTGAGCCAAGAAAAAAAACAGAAACTCTTATTTTCCATTGCATCCTGGTTGCTATGAATAGGGATCCAAATTTCATGGTTTATGAAGTAATCCCTATATAACTGGATAGTACCCAACAAATCCCCGAAACAACCAGGGACCTATACTTTTTCATTGCTCGGGGGGTGTCATGAAAAATGATCCCTTCCACTTGGTTAGCCTTCTCCGAGTCGAACTTCTGTCGGCATTCAGCACCTGAGAAAACTCACACGGAAACCCCCGGTCACGGGTTGAACCATATATCCAAGGTTGCACCGAAAAAGGAATGATTCCAGGAATGATACATATGAAATTTCCCCCCCAAAAAAAAAGAAGAACCAACCTTTTATCAACCCCATCTTTTTCTTGGGAAACATCACCAAACCGTAGTAAGAATGCCGCATGGCCCAGCAATCGGCGAAACTCAGTTTTTGTTGCTTCTTTGGATCAGATGCAACTCATCATCCCCAGACTCAGCCCAGCTACACTGGAATTTGGCATCCACCTTGATACCGACCTGCAGTCCGTTGAGAACTGTCCGTTGCTTGTTCGGACCGGTCAGGTGACCGAAAGAGTGGTTGGTTGGTTCTTTGGTTGGTTGGTTGGTTGGTTCGTGGGTTGGTTGGTTGGCGGACCAAAAAAAAAAACGTGCTTAGGAAAAACGCCCTTGCAATGGAAGAATCACATTTCTTGTGCAGAGAAAAACGTGTTGTCCCATGTCGTCAAGAGTTTTTGGACGTCGTTTTGGGAGGAGGATCCCCCTACATACTGATATACTGTGAGTACCGAGGCCATGGTCTTAATCCGAAAAAGTTCTGCAAAAGCAAGATTGATGGCTCTTTGACCAGTTGTGTACCTTATATAATATGTATATGATATGTGCATATAATTAGATATATATATACCTTTGTCATATCTCAACAATACTTCTGAAATGTATCTTTAAAGCTTTTCATCTTTTACAACCGGTTCACTGTCTGCAAGATTTCTGAATGACCAACTGGAATCCGTTCCGTTTCGGCACCACTGCATCACTGTAGCCCCCTTCGACCAAGCGGCGTTCTGTGTGGTTCCGTCACCAGATTTGGCGGCAGCGCTCACTTCCATGGTCTCCGGCATGATGAAACACGGTGTTTCTCCAAAGCCTGTGCAACACAACAAGGACTCAACATTACTGGAGAGTGTCGTTCCACAGAACCACTCAGATATACACGGCAAGTTTTTGAAGGTATTCCCATGGTATTCGTGCCATCCCCTGGTCCCCAATTTTCCCGCCTGATCACAGTTTTCAAATTGCGCGGCTCTGCCAATGCTCTGCAGAGCCAATCAGCGGCATGCAGGCAGCATTTGGTCTACCCCCCACCCAGGATGCCAGTCCCAAACAAAGGTTTTTTTGGCATTCCCTACTAAAAATGGTTCATAATCCTGGTGGTGACTGTTACTGGGTGGGGGTAGTTCCAACGTATACAAACCAAACTCCATGATTCTTGAAATCAAGACCTCAAAAAGTTCTGCTGTCATGGAATTTGTTTTTGCGGCCATCAAAAATGGAAGTGATACTCAACTGCCATCGCCAAAAATGGAACATCATTCTCGACCTTTCGGCCACTGGGTGGCCTTTCAAACTGGACACAGCTTTGTTTTCGATTCGCGAGTGGTGCAAAAAACACACACACACACACACACACACACACACACACCTTGGGGTGTAAAACGACACCTTTCAGCTTGGCAACCAGGCCATGGACCCTTCACGTGATGAATTTGTTAGGATGTAAACCTAACAAATAAGCCAGGGAAAAAGGAATGATCACAATTTGTGTGTGCTATCATCATCTTTGTTGAAAACTGTTTCACCCTTTTTTTGGCAGTGTAAAAAGTATCAACGTATCAAAAACTTCGTAGTCAATAGGTTCATTTGGATGGCGAATAGAAAGTGTGGAGGGATTTGAAATGAAGAAATACCAGATTGCAGGCTATTCTTAATGTCTGATAGTACTCATGGTAACCATAGTCGCTGTTGATGCCAACACGGTTGTTTTTGGGGGGCTCTTTGGGGTTATGACTATAACCTAACTTACGAACTATAGTTAGTAAATACCATAATCTAGGAAGCTACGCAGAACAACAGAAAAACTCAGGGACTTTTAGTTGACTGGGATCACTTGTGTTTCTGGGTTGTTTCTCATGATTGCTTCAAGAGAGTCATCGCGAAAGATGCCAAACTGAAAGATACCATTGGCACAACGAAGCATCGATGAAACCTGCACTGATGAAACCTGGCTTTTTTGACAGGGGATAGACCCAGGGTGATGAAGCTCTCAAATAAGAGAGTGCGAGAGAGACAAATCAGCAATGCGGGCAGGCATTCCTGCCATTTCTGAGTATTCCAAGCATCTAGCCATCACCAAAGCGCATATGACTCGTCCATCCCCCCTGTGTCTTCCATTTCTACTCAGCTACTCGCCACAAAGGATGCTTCCAACCTGACCCCGGCGGTACGTGGACCAACACCTCAACAGGTGTGGTGAGAAACAAGTCCAACCGTCAAACATCAGGCCTCCCCTGCTGCCACGCAAAGGACGAAATCTTCGGCACCCCCAGCAAGCACGTTAGCTCATCGTCTTGCTGTCATATGGTGAGCAATACCCTGCTGACCACGTTGGCCCCAAAGGTACAAGTGCTGGAAAGCCCTCTCAGAAGGCAGGGGGGGAAGGCAAAGAATAAACCCCCTACCAAGCACCTTCTTTGCATGGGCCCCACACCCGGCCAGCGGTGTGAGAATGAGCCACCATCAGCCTAGCGCTCTTAAAGGGACCTGCCGTTTTGCAACCTAATAGGGCTGGCAGGAAATCCCCGTAGCTCATTCTTGGGTAGGGCAGTGAAACATAGTGAAGCAAGAGCTCACTCAAGATAGCAAGTCATCCTAAATCTCGTCAAATTGCTTGAGCTCTTGCCGACGCTTTTTGGACGGGAAAACTCTGCCATGTCTAACCCCAAAACAAACCTGAATCTCCCTGGCAGGACACAGAAGACAGCATCTGCAAAAACACTGGGTTGGCCGATATTGGCAGATCCCAACCGGTTCACGTGGAGCTCACAGACAGGTCGCCGACAATCAGACCAATCGAATTGAAACAACACTCATCAGTTCAAACTGGACGGGCCTCCCCTGCTGCCACGCAAAGGACGAAATCTTCGGCACCCCCAGCAAGCACGTTAGCTCATCGTCTTGCTGTCATGTGGTGAGCAAGACCCTGCTGACCACGTTGGCCCCAAAGGTAAAAGTGCTTGGAAAGGGCTGAATAGAAATAGCCCTCCAACCAAGTACTTTCTTCGCATGCGCCCCACACCCGGCCAACGGTGTGAGAATGAGCATCAGTAGGCCTTCACTGAAGACCTCCAAGATACAAATTGCTACAAATCGGTGGTGCTGCCGCCCGAAGCAGCAGGATGCTCATTCTTGGGTAGGGCTGGCAATATGTAGAGACCCTGCACTGTTCTTCGCGAAGGTGGCACCAGTGACTACCCTCCCTGAAACTGACATAGCACCTGAAAAGTAGGTCTTCCCAAAAGTAAAGCAGTTGTCCAACCATCAATTTTCAGGTGCTATGTTAGTGTCAGGGATGGTATCCATATTCTAATTTGGATAGTAACAAACAAAATGATGGATCCCTAACATATTCATTACCCGTCCCGGTGGGAAGTTAAGATTCAAAGTTGCGACAAAAAGGCACTAAAATGTAGTTTCTTATTTGACAGGCATGGTGGGAAGACAAATTCTAGCTCTAGTTAAACTGGAAAGAACAAAAAAGCGCAAACCCATCCCAGGGAAAACCCTCCCAACACCAATCACCTGCAAGCCGCAATCGATTTTGGGGATTCCAGTTGCAGAATATCTTCCGAAAGTGAGAAACCAAACCATGTCCTTCCAAAAACCCACTTAGGTTGAAGCAGAAATTTCTTGCCACGCAAAGAAAGCCCTGAAGCTAAAAAAAAAATTGAAGCTGGGAACTCAGCCGTTCCCCACAGCATCACTATAGAATTCTCTTGCCGGAGGGTTTTACCATGGTTTCAATTTCCAAAGTATCCATATCTATCCATCAAACCACCCCAACTTACACCTCAAACCCCCACCCACCCAAAAAAAACAAACAAACGAACACATAAACCAACCCAACAACCCCCCTCTAAGAAAATCGCCCACGGCCCATGGCCCCCAGAAAATCGCCATCCAGAAACACTTGAAGCTCCAAAGGCTGGATTTCGACCACCACTTCTTAGCCTGGCGGCTTCCAACACACCCCTACCGGCCCCTGGAAGTTTTTTTCGATATGCAGTTTGGCGTTTTCCATGAAAGTAGATGAATTGCCATTTGAAAATGAGGTACCTCTAGCTATCTTTGTTTATCAAAGAGTATCTGACTGACTTTTTTTACCCGTTCTCAAAAATAGCCGGAGAAATCTCCGTAAAGGATTTCTCACCATTTTATGTCTTCATGAGGTCACTTGCATGGTTTGTCACAGCATTAAAGTGTAGATTTTCTGAAGCCATCTTCAAGACAACCGCTAGGAGACCCTCCCCATCACAACTGGAACCCGGTAACCTACGCCCTTCGGCATGGCTGGGCATCCTGGGAAACAAAAAATGTGTCAAGGCTGGAAATCGGAAATGCCTTCACAAGCAGGAAAAATCCACCACAAAACAACAAAAAATCCTCGACTTCATAGGAGATGGCCATTCAATTTTTAGTCAACGAAGTTTCCGGTTTCAAACAACTGAGGTACCCTGACCCATGCACCTTGGCGATGTATAGAAAATGATAGGGGGAGAAAATTTGATGGGTTCCAAAATGAAGAGACTCTCTTAGCAAGATATGTACATTATGGACATAGATATAGAGATTTATACTTCAATGTTTGTATTATCTACAACTATGACTCTATATATATACATGGACATATACCGCCAGTCAGTAGATACAGTAGATGCTTATATACCACTCATCTTGACAGTGCCTCCTCTCACATCGTGGGGGTTTTGGGGGGCATGCTTTTGGTGCAATGTAAAAAGGATGATTCAATTTAGGGTTAAGGGTTTAGAGTGTTAGGATTTGTTTAATTGTTTTAAACACATCCCTACGCATCCCATGGTGAGGCTCTTCGCAACTAGAGCCACTTTTTTTTGCAACCTCGAAACAAGTGTTGCAAAGAAATACTAGAAACTAGAAGTTGCACTTGTCTTCCAACTTGAAAATCTTATCAGGAGAAGCATCCTTCTTAGGATCTCTTTTGCCGTTCCGCGCCACAAGTTTCCCTTTCATCCTCGCATCCCTTTCTCCATCCATCAAAGGCCCTGACTTGAAACCTTTCCCCGGTGCCCATGCACACAACCCACAAACCGTTGTGCACCCCCCACTATCTCGTTACAGTTCGGAGCCCGGGGTGGTGTTATGGAGCGCGAGGGACGTGGAAGATCCCACTCCTAGAACGGCGCAGTGGTGAAGCCGGGAAGCCCGGGCAGCAAGTTGGTCAAGTTGCAGGGTGGATCTTTTTCTTGAAGAAAATCCCAACAAAAAAAACACGAAAACATTATTGGAGTATCCTCCCAAAAAAAAAATAGTTTGGGGAGTATTCCTGTAAGTGTAGTGACCGTGAGTCACTTTTTTGGATCTTCTTGCTGTTCTTGACTCCACCAAAGAATCACACCTAGTGCAACAAGTAGTTCAGAACCATGGATGGAAGTTGTTTGTTCCACAGTTCACAAGCTGATCCTCCCATGGTGTAAAGCCTGTTAAAGTGGAGTAAATGAGTGACCCCAGTGAACAGCTTACCCCATGGGATCTACCCATTTTCATCAGAGCGTTCACTTCGGAGCACACAAAAATAGATTGCCTTTTACTAAAGGTTGCCATGAATGGGACATATCATTGTGTAGACTCTTTCCAACAAAAAAGGGTGGTGTTCCAATGAAGGTGCATACAGTAATCGTATCCCCCTTTTAAAGTTAGCAACTAAATACCCTCCCTGAAACTAACATTTCGCACCTGAAAATCATGGGTTTCCAAAACAAATCTCCCTTTTCCAGAGGTCTATTTTCAGGTGCTACGTGGGTGTTTCCAGAAATAGGGGTACCCCAAAATGGATGGTTTATACTGGAAAACCCTATTAAAATGGATGATTTGGGGGGATTTTACCCACTATTTTCGGAAACATCCACGTTACTTTCAGGGAGGGTAGTAGATGTTTCTTCAGCCTGTCCGTTTCATTCATCTCACCACGGGACGAAAAAAAAATCTCCGCTCCGCCAAGGTGGAAGGCTTTCCCGCAGAACCAGAAAACCTGGAGTTCTGGCAGCTCACTACCCTCCAGGGGATGGATACATATCCCACCAAACGGGAAGTTGGGAAAATCACCATTTTTGGGGGGATATGTTAGTTTCCTGGAGGGTATGTTTAGCCGTATCAAACCTCCCCAAATGTTTGGATCACGAGTTTCCTTTCATGAGTCGTATATATTGTTGCGTGTTTAGTTCTAACAAAAATCATCGATGTCCACTCCATTTTGAGACATTTCTCGTGTGTTCGCTTGATATTTTTATCAGGGGGTCATTTGCAACCCATGTGTACCGCTTTATGTGTCAAAAGATGGGGCTTCCATTGTGTAGCCCATGTACCACAAAGAGCTTTATTGTTCAACAATGCGTGGAGACTTGTAGCATTCAAATAAACGACATCGGTGTGTGCACAAACACACGGCACTCTCTCGTGTCTTGTGATTTCTCGAGCATTTGTACAGAACATCCATTCCCATCTCCAAAGTCTAGATGCTTCAAGCAGTAAATGTTTCCAAGACCCCTTGAGTTTGTCAGCTGACATATCCCACATATCAACATATTTTCCCTCAATTTTAGGCACCCCGGACGGATCGGGACCGTTGATGCGACTGCGAGGTGGAGTTCCTATCACCAAAGGTGCTTGATCACTGAGACACCGAGGGATTTGAGACCAAAAATACACCAGCGTAGACCCCAAACAGTTTATGTCTACCAGCGTACACCCCCACATGAAGGGAGCCAAAGGGAGCCAAGACCACTTGAGAGCCCAAAGAAGGCGGCCACACCAACCAAAGCCAAGGAGGCCAGGTCTAAGGTTGCATTAAGAACCCCAACGGTGAATTGTTTGGGGAAAAATTCATGGAAATATTGTCAGTATAGGAAGTCAGGAATATGAGAATGAGAAATATATATACACTCCCTAAAACTAACATAGCACCTGAAAATAGGCCTTTCCAAAAGGGAAGTAGTCTTTCAACCACCAATTTTCAGGTACTATATTAGTTTCAGGGAGGGTACATAAATCATCATAAGTCAATATACTGTCAAGAAAGTGACTTGTAAAAGTACCCTCCGTCTGATGCCGGAATGAAAGAAACTGATGGGTTTTCTCCAAATAGGGAGTCGTAGGAGTCCAAAATCTTGCTCAGCTGACTCAGCTGACGCTTTTTTTTTTGGGGGGGTGCGAGTAACAACGTTTCAATCAGGATCTCCATGGCCAGCTACACAAAAAGGTACAAGTTTCACTCATCTTTTCTGCAACATTTCAGCAAAAGTCAACTGGAATCTGGAGAATTACACTTGGCTGGACTGTGAATCAGACTACAAATTAGCGGGGAAATGCACTATTGCACTCAAGTAAACATCCTTTCACCGGCGACACACCTGCTGCTCGTTGAGGCGGAGGTGTTACGGAGCGCGCTGCAAAGATATCAGCTTGTTGCTCCCTGCCATTGGAAAAGGAAGAAAAGTGCTTCAACCCAAGAATTTTTCCCATGAGATTTAAGCTGTTTTGATAAAACCATTACCTGTCTATCTCTCTTTTTGTTGAGCTGTTTTGCTTTTGAGATCTTGAGTCAACTGCCAACCCTCATCCCGTGACATCGGCAAATTGCTGGGCTCTCCCAACATGAAAGGCATTCCCAAGGACCCCAAATGCTTTCGCCTGGTCACATGCGTCATGGATGGGTAACGGGCCGCAACTGGGGTCAGGCCGCAACTTCCAAGCTTCAACCGAAAGCTAAGGATTTCTTTGGAGATCCCTTCATCTGCTTAGTGAATCTCATGCGGTTCAATTTGTTGGGCCAGCAAATAGGTCCTCACTTGTTCACAGGAAAGGATGTTTTCCTTGCCTTCCACCCGTGGTGTTGGTTGCTGGTTGCTGGTTGTTGCTGGTTGCCGGTTGCCGGTTGCTTGTTGTTTGTTGCTTGTTGCTGTTGTTGTTGTTGTTGTTGTTGTTGTTGTTGTTGTTGTTGTTGTCGTCGTCGTCGTCGCCGTCGTCGTCGCCGTCGTCGTCGTCGTCGTCGTTGTTGTAGATCATTCCCCTATAGCCTATAGCTATATGCTTCCTAGCCCTCAGGGTTTCCATTTGCTCAGCACTTCACCGTTCAACCCGCCGTTCCCATGTTCGCACCCGGGGACTTGTCGATGCACATTGGCCTGGCGCATAATCAGGACCTGGAATTCCCAACTAGGAGGATATATGACTTGTAGATGGTTTGCCATTTAGTTCAAAAATATCAAAATGGAAAGCCTTTCTTTCTTTCACCGATGATAATTCCAAAAATGTGTAAAATCACCACCTAGATAGCTTACTATAAACAAGGGATTGGGAGGATGTCAATTTCCGAGCTATATGAAGGAATTGAATACAACTCATAGTCATTAGTCTCTTAGAGTTTGGGCCCTGCCTAAAACACTGTAATAATATTTCACCCACATGTGACTTTTTGTGTGAAACAACGGCACCCCGACCAAAACTACTTGAAATGGGGTAACAGTACATGAGGTGACAATAATTCACCACAAAATCATGACAAGTCAGGCCTTTTTGTAAATGTTGCATAACACGACACAATTAAAGTCAAACAAAAAAAACCGTCAGAAAACTCGGGGCCCTTTTTCTTTAGAAAAACAAACAAAAGCCAGCAATCCAAGCCCAGCCCCAACTTTCCTGTCGTTTCCCCAATTCCAACCTTGCGCTCAGTCCATAAGGGTTCGTGCCGCGGGGAAGCCTGACAATAGAGAACCTGACCAAACTTTCCGCGAGGTAATTTTAGACCCAAGTTTTGGCCCAAAAACCTCGGTGATTTCAGTTTTTCACTTGGAATACTGGTACTTTTTTAATATATGTTCCTATATGTTTCTAGGAAAGGTTGTTGACTATTGCTTCAAGCACCGAAAACCAAAAAAAAGCTACCTTTTGGCAAAACCCATGAGAAATTCAAAGTTTCGCCGGCTGATATGTCGCCTTGAAAAACATAAAGGTGATATTCCATGCAACAATCATCAGTGGTCCATCAGCCTCGTGATGTTTAGTCCACAAGGCAAGTCACATGGATGAAACGGAGGGATGTTTTTTTTGTGACACCGAGCGGTGATTTTTCGCAACGGAACGCCATTAAAAAAGCAGATTGGGAACTGCTCCTGAATTGGGCAGTGTACCAATGTTTCTTACAAAATTCACTCAAGTTCACTGATTTACATTGGGTTTGCATTATGATGACGTTCCAAAATTGACATGAAGTGCGTAAGAGACCTTGCTTTGAAGCAGCTTGTAGACTTCAGTTCCTTGAAGTTTATTGAGGTTTATCATGCGTCTTTACTATTTTGGTGTATGTCTGTCTGTGTCCGCTCCTTGTGAAGGGGTGTTTGAAACTTCTGCATCCACTATGAAAGGAGAGAGAGAGAGAGAGAAAGATAACAAAAGAAACATAATGAACACAATATGCATATATATATATATATACACGCACATATACATTGAGATTAAACCAACATGATTAACAAATTGCAAAATCAATCCTATGACAAATATACTGATTATGTAATATATAGTAGTGTGTATGTATGTATATCATAAAGAATCATATATATATATGTATATACGTACATATATGTATATTATATATATATATATATATGTACACCATATCTTGGCCTTAATTTTTTCAAGGACTTGAGGGACTTGTGTCAACCAGGTTGTAACACCATCCAAAAGCTAAAGATGGCAACTCCAAGAGCCCAACTACGGGAAGCAGCCGAAAGCGTATCCCCTTGGCGTATCCCACTTATATTTCCCCCCCCCCCCCCCAATTTCTTGTCCGCAAAAAAAACCTGTTGATAACAATGTTCAAACTCATTTTTTTGGTGGGGAAGAATCAAAAAAAAAGAAACAAGGGCGTAAACACATATGACATAGAAACAATGTGATTAGTTTATAGGCTAACATTTTCAATTTTCGACCATTGAATCTGAGACCAGATTCTGCCAACTGGGGCCTTGTCTGACATGCAATTCATCGCAGAGTGCGGTTCTTCGAAGCCTCAACAAAAAGACATTGCAGTGGCAAAAAGGGTAAACCATGGTGTTCTGCATATCGACAATATTGATGGAAGAAATCTGGGAAAAAATGAGTTGGTGCTGTTGATGGAAAAAATCCTGCACCAGTTGAGGTAGTTTTGTCCCATTATTTACAAGGTTTTATACATCCCAGGTGGTAAATATCACAGTATTGACTACGGAAAACCATGACATGTCAGGTGGAGGATTTCTTCCATCACAAGTTCTTAAAGGTGACGAAGTCTTGCTGCCGAAAAAGCTGCATAGGTTCACCCATCTTAAATGGGACAAAGGATATGAATCAAAATGATTGGGCCATATACAAATGTGATGTTTTACCATAGATACATTCCGTGACTTGCTTGAATATACACGAAACCAAACAAAAAAATATCAACACCTGGAAAGATGGCGCAACTCCCATGTATTGCTTGATCATGGCCCCTTACAAATCGCCACCTTTTGGGAGTGGCGATCGCCATCTACTTTCACCACAGTGTAAGCAGGCAATTTAAAACAGCTTCCACAACGGTCACTGTGGTAACTCCATGAACCCATCTCCTTCGTGCCCTTCCCGTGGCGCCCTGCCTGCTGCTGTTTTCTTCGGCCTGTTTTTCAGCTCCACTCCAAGGCAAGGATAACTCAAGAATGGCTGAGGACTGGAATTCACCCAAAATATCTTTCCTTGGTGTTTCTACTGTACTACACATCCTTTAAAAAAACTCATCCATGAGAAATCTCAAGGATGTATATTTCAAGTAAAGAAACTCTAACGAGTTTCAACGCAAGGTTTCATCATGTTGCATGAAGGAAAACCCGAAAATAACATCAACAAAAATTCAACTCGACCACCCGTGCATCATCCGAATAACCTGTCTCTTGCTTCTGGATGCCAACCAGCTAGTTGATCACCCAAAGAACTGCTGGGACCTGGGGGGTGCGAACTTGAAATAACATTGGTGGCTGACGTCCGGTGGGTCCTTAGGTCCTAGTTGGTGCCATTCTCAGGTTGGCCTACCCGTGAAAATCAGTTTCAAAACTAAGGACACCTCAGATAAATGGAATTCCAAATACCCAACTTGAAAGAGAAAGAAATTGCGCCAGATTGGGTGGAGATTTTTTTTGTTGCTTTCATGGATCTTCATCTTCTGGGATCTAGCTGTTAGTCCTTTCCAAACAACTGATTGGAGCACCGACTAACCATCAAGAAATAAATGATATAGAAGACGGCCACAACGACGACAACAACAAGAAGAAGAACACCAACAACAAGAACAAGAACAAGATTCAACAACAAGAACAAGATTCAACAACAGGAACAAAATTCAACAAGAAGATTCAACAACACATAATCCCTGATTCATGTTGCATAGACTTTGTTCTTTCCATGAACCCAACTACCTTTCGGAACTTTCTTGCAGGTTGTGCCCGAAACTTAGGAAAAAATTGTGACTTTATCTAGGAAACACTACCTGAGTTTACACCCACAAAAAAAACTCAAATCACAATGGTAAAACGACCAATTTTCGAGATGTAGCTCTTCCTTAAAAATCCTGATTTTCCATTGTCATCTTAATGTTTCAGGCGTTTATATAGGTTCCTTCACTTCCCACCGACATCCATGGAACTCCAATGTCGGGCATCCCTACAGCCCGCGGACCCGGAGGAACCCGTACTGGCACGACCATCAGGCCAGGCTACTAACCTGTTGCTGAAAAAATTCTCGCTTCCAAAATTCCAAAAAATGGCTTGATCAAATGTTGGTTCAACAAGCTTTCTTACAATGGGTTTTTCTTAGAAAATTCCAAAAAAATGGGGGTACCAAATTCCACGACCCCCCCGAAGTTTAACATAGCCCTGAAAAGTTACTTTCTCAATAAGAAAGTAAGTCTTCCAAAGTCGTGGGAGGCAAGGCACAACAGGGGGATAGGA
>DF241540.1:0-20000 GCA_000507305.1 Breviolum minutum Mf 1.05b.01
TCTACTGCATTCACTCTGTTGTTGAAGTTACACTCACGAGAAGTGTGTCCTGGCTTTCCACAAGTGTAGCAAACTACACCTTTGCCTTTGCCTTTGTTTGAAGTCTTACCTTTTCCTTTGCCTTTCATTCCTTTGAAGTTCTTTCCTTTTCCTTTTCCTTTACTTTTACCTCCCTTTCCTTTCATGAAGTTCCAGTGACTAAATCCTTTTCCTTTACCTTTGTTCTTTCCTTTGAAGTATCCTTTGCCTTTCAGTGCTCCTATGTCCATGGGCGCAAGTCCTGAATCCGAAGAAGTCAAGATGTGCCTGCTCCTGAAGTACTGCACCAGGGTGTTCCTCATCTGATCATAAGTGTTGATCGTGGCTGCATTCAAACGAAGGTGTTGTTGAAGTGCTCCTGAAGTCTTGTTCATCAAAGTAGCTACAAGTACGCTATCTGGAATTGGAGTGCCAGTCTGTTGTTCATACTTGGCCTTAACAGTTTCCCAGGCATTGAAGTCTTGTTCAAAAGTTTGGGTGTTGAACTTCCACTCAAGAATCCTAGTCAGAAGTGACACGTGTCTGGTAGCATCGGGAAGTGAGAAACGTTGGCTCAACCTACGCCAAGTCTCAAAACCATTTCCTGCTTCATTCTGGCGAACCAGAAGTCTAGCAGATCCTGTACACAGATTGGCAAGCAAATAATGAAGTTTCCTAGAAAACATTCTCATGTTTGTAGCTTCATTCTGGCAAACCAGAAGTCTAGCAGATCCTGTACACAGATTGGCAAGCAAATAGTGAAGTTTCCTAGAAAACATTCTCATGTTTGCTGCCTCATCTGGCGGAAGTGCACCAGTGAAGTGTGCATCTAAAATCTCAGTATTCGAAGTCTCTGATCTTGCTAGGAAGTCTACCGAGTCTGGCTGGAAGATGGCCAAGTAACTCTTGAAGTTCCAAGACCAATCTTCCCAGTCCAAAGGTTCTCCATTAAAACTCTTGGGAAGTGGTAACCGAAGCTTACCAAAATCCCCCACAAGTTCTGCCATCTCTCTTGGAGTCTCTGAAGTGCCCTAGAGCGTGTCAGAGCTCCGCTACCATACGAAAATTAGGTAGCTCTAAAGTACCTACAAACAAGTGAAGTCCTAACAGCACTCAACCCAACTCTGAAGTAACAACTGAAGTTCCCTTTCACCCAGGTGCAGTCTTTTTACCTTGAGCCAAAGTAAGTAAGAAGTATATACGTGAAGTAAGTGTGACACATACATGGGAAGTGTGCATGATATTTGACACAACAACAACAACAACAACAGCAAAATGACCATTGCTCTGGAACCAAAAAGAATCCCATCAATCTCCTTAAGTTTCAAGGAGAAAACCAAAAAAATCGTGATAATTTCACCGTTTCAAAACTCACACACTTTCCAGGCAGCACCAACGGGAGCTGGAGCAATCGAAACATGGCTTCCGCCTTTTGTCGGACCTTGGGCTGATCCAAGCCTGATCGAAGTCGCATCGATCGGGATCCGCCCCGCCTGGTGACCCGGGGGAAGATCTGGAGGTGAAGGGTTTTTGTGTTTTTTGTTTCCAGTTAGGATTTAGGGGAGAAAAAGAAAAGAGCCCGAGGCCGTCTTCAAGGAAATTGTAGAAAAAGTATGTTACAAGAAAAAAAGGGAGAAGTCAGTTTTTATTTTTGTTTTTTAAAAGTTATTTATAAGCATGTTAAGGTACACTATACAGCGACATTTTGATCTTGTTCCATACTCGCATGCATATGTTAAGTCTGTTAAGTTGTGTCTATATATATATATTATATAGACTCAGTTATGTATCTACTCAAACACCGTATATTTTAGATATACTGGCAATCGATGTACCAACATTTTCGTACTTGATATACATATATGTACATATTCCTCACCTTCTTCAGGAAATCAATTCTTCAGATATAGAATTGTGGGAACAGCCATCCCCTCAAAGTAGAAGGGCATCATCTCTTGCTCTGAAAGATCACTAGACTCAAGTGGAAAAGTCATCATGGCTATGCTTGATGATCGACTCCCTTGTAAACCTCTTTTCACAGAAGGTTATGTAGGCAGTTTCATGAACCTTTGTGGCCCTATCAGGAAAAGAACACTTCCTCAAAATAAGCCGTCCAAAACATGGATTCCTTGTAAATACTCATGGCCCAGAATGCCTTTGAGAAAGGTATATTTTACTCAAACAATTTCGGAAACAGTACACCACAACCATGTTCATACGGTTGATGGAAGAAATCCTACACCGCCTGGGATGTAAAAAAAGATGACTGTAAATAATGGGATAAAATACCCATCAACTGGTGCAGGATTTCTTCCATCAACAGTATCACTATAAATTGTATTCTTCAATAGTATGATTCCAGGTGATACAAATATATACAGTTCGCGGCTCTTTGTATTTTTTACAGACAAGAGTCTTGAGGGTTTTTTTTGACTCCAATCGATGCATCAACGCCACACTGAACATCGTCCAACATTCACCAAAAATTTCAGGGTCACCTAAAATGGAGGTACTGAACCTTATGATATAAGGCTATTTTGGGTGTGGTTTTCCCTTACATAAGCCTTACATATAGCTTATATAGGTGAGAATTCCTCCATTCTAGGTACCTGAAATGTTTGGTGAAATATAGATTGCAAACATCTACATCTGTGTATTTTATGGTTGACCTGTTTTGTTACACACGGCATGCCACAAGTTCCTAGATGTTGCCACTACTCCCCGTTCAACAGCACCAAACTTTACCGTCGCGAGGCTGTATGGTGAGCCCTACAGCTCCGAAGTTTTTTGCCGCCGGTGAAATTCCAAAAAGAACCAGAATTTGGTGGTTTCAAACTCTTTTGGGTGTCTTTGGCCATTACCTTTTGCCCTTCAATCATCAACAGTGGTCACAGGATTCTCTAGAAATTGAAAAGGGGATAGTATGGGTGAAACGAGGGCCAAAAGCCCCTTTTGATTCTGAACTTCTTGCGATTTCACATGCCTTTGTTACGGTAGACTTTTTCAAAACAATTTTTCGAAACCATCAAGTTCCTCAGATCTAGCGGCTGCCCAAAGAGGGCGATGGAATCTGGGCAATTTATAAAAAACCAAACCGCCTCTGTCACCCCAAAAGGGGGCAAAAAGTAAGGTAATCCCCCGAAAAATGGCCTGAAAAATCAGGGTAAGGACTTATACACCCCAGAAATTTAACATAGATACCAAACATGGGCCATATTTGAAGCCGGAGTCACCTTTTCCAAGGCCCATCATTTTGGGGCCCTCCATCTTAGTTTTCGGGGCAAGGACTTGTAATAAATTGCCCCAGATTGAATTCACTTTCCTTCCGACCCCACCCTTCAAAAGCGTTGACCTGACTGGCGCTGCTGAGCGGAACAGCTTGTGGAAGTCCCGCTGTGGAGCTCAGCTGGGCGCCGTTGGGGGGGGCGCAGCAGGGTTTGTACAGATTGGTGGTTTGTGGGCAGCGCTTGCAAAAAGCAAAAAAACGGGTTCCCCTTAGGAAAGGTGAGGGTGGATCTGAGGATCCATTGCGAAGTGGGAATCTGAGCTGCTGTAGCAAGAGAGACATCTCGGATGGTAAAGTTTTTTTAGAAGTACAACCATGCTGCAGTAGGTCACAAAAGATGGTAGATAGAGAGGAGATTTTGAAAACCCCAGATAGGGAACTTATTTCAATGATTTTTTTTGGATACATCTTCCTATCTTGCAAGACCTATAGCTATAGTGGCAACGTGGCGCTTGCCAACAACAACCAGGGTGAAGGATGGGCGAACGAGCTTTGTTCGTTGCTGCGACTGCACAGTGCATGGGCCGTCACCCACAGTCACCATGAAGTTCGTGGCAAAAAAAATGGGCACAAAAGTTTGGAGGGTTGATGATTTTGAGGTATTTTTGGAAGAATCCCATGTTTTCTGGGTGGTTTTCATTTTCACCCCTATCTNTTTGAATGGAAAGTTCACTTTTTCTATAGGATTTTGTGGAAGGAAGGCAACGTTTTCGGCCCAGAAATCATATAATGACATCTCAATGACCTGATGGAAGCATTGACATTGTCACAATGGGTTTTTCTCCTTCAGGTAGCTGGGTCACAAAAACAGTATGCGGTATGCGTTCCGCCTCTCACGGGCATTGGCAACCAATTCGTTCATTTAAAATCTTGAATAATTTGTTTGCACTTATTGTAAGTCAATGGAGCTTCAACAAAAACGAAGAGAATCCTCAGCCAGACAATCCCATATTTGGCATACTTTGCATTACTTTGTGCCATGGTCTTGCGGACCAACATGATCCCACGAATCTAGAAATGGCAAACAACACATCGTTCGTCGTACGGTGTCAGGATCATTTTCCTTTTGTCAGGTCAGATGAGTGGAAGAGTTGGCCTAGATTACGAAATACACTCTGCTAGACTAACATAGCTAACTAAAATTTTCCGATTTTTAATAGCATTCCTACATCGACTCAATCAAAGTGTCCAGCCATTCCAGCCAGGTATGTTAGATTACCAGCTTGCTATGTAGAAAAAGTTGGGGGAGCGGGATGTATCACTGAGTCACTCTTGGAGAGTTCCTGGCGATGGCTTGGCTGCAGGTTTGGATGAAGTACTCAAGAAGCTGGAGTCAAGTGAGGTAAACAGAGTGACACGGGGTCCGAGTGGTCGGGAGTAACGGCCAGAGTGCCTAAGTGGAGATTTTACAACAAAAGCGAACTAGGGTGGTGGCAACTCAAATATTTTTTTGTATTTTCACCCTGATTTGGGGGGAGATTCAAAATTTTGACTCATATTTTTCAGATGGCTTGAATCCATCAACCAGAGAAGTAAAGAGAATTAGCGATCGAATCAAACATACTTACAGGTGCGACTGTCATTGTGGGTTCCCTACACTTGTCCGACAATGGACAATTCATTCGCATCTTGCAAACCTCCATGTTATGGAGTTTGTGTCTTCATTGTTCAATCAAAATGGCAGGTAATACCGTTGATGGAAGAAATCTGGGGCTAACCAGTTGATAGTTCGTCTATCCTATTATTTGCGGTCGTGTTTTTTTGTTACATCCGAGGTGATTCACCAAAACATTCTTCCATCAACAGTTATCACCCTTGATGCCTTCACGGAAATAAAATCCAATACACTCCCGAAGTTTAACAGCAGTTCGTCCCTGAAAAATGGATGGTTGGATGGGTATAGAGAAGACGATCCGGCTTCCTATAACTGGGTAAGCGGGTAACTTTTCAGGGCGAACTGTTAAACTTTAGGTGGGTGTTTCCAAAAATAGGGATACCCCCAAAACACCCCAAAATGATCATTTTTAGTAGGAAAACCCATGGTTATTGGGTACCACCATTTTCGGAAACATCCAGGTGGGTAAACATGAACTGTCTTGGTTTGGAGTTTCAGGGTGTCCGTTTGTCCAGGCTGTGCCAAAGCTCCCAAACAACGCGAAGGAAGAGGTCCGAGCCTCGGACCGGGTGGATGAAAAAGAATCTCCAACAAAAAGGCTTGGGTTTTCCTATGACATTGCTGGCACTTCCAATAGGAAATCAATTTTTTGGTGGAGAAAACTAGAGGAAGACCTTTTAATTTGAGGTAGCATCATTTTTGGAAGCAGACTTGTACAAGTATCACCTTGCTCAGATGTGCATCAACTGGCAGTTTTCGAGGCTCTAAAAATAAACTCTAGTGTTTCTGTAGATTGACTGCCAGTGACCGGCCGTGCTGGCTGTTTTCCGGAGGTGAAAATCCATCTTTTCATCTGATGTGCATATGAGCCCTATTACTTATGGATCTCAGCTTGAAGCAGAGTCCTGTCACTCACAGTGTGTGATGGGAAGGCATACATTTGCTGATAAAGATATCTACTAGGGTGTCCGGCTGGAAGTGATTGTAACTAGTTGTATAGTAAGTAATGATTTATTTCACATGTTGCCGGGACGTATCCAACCTACTTATATAGGGGTTTTAATCCATTTACTAAGTACCATGGACATCCCAGTAGAATCCATCTATATCCTATAGGAAGGAATAGCGCTGCTGAAGTATGCTGAAGCCATGTCCTTTGTCCTACTTGTCCTACTTGTTGGAATTGCTCGTAGGGCTGCTTGGAGGATCATTTAGAAGCGGTCCCACAACCCCCAGGTCTTGGGGGACTTACGTTCATCACAGTTCCTAAGCACTGAAACTAACTGGGATGATCCTCCAAGTAGATTCGCTATGGGGAAGGGGGGGGTAGTAGCTTTGAACCCAGTGCTGGCTACAGGTGAAAACTGCAGTGGATGGACAGGATGCACAGAATGGACAGGACAGGTCCCAATGATCTGGTGTCATGTGGTGCTTACGACTCATCGCCCCCAATGTTTAACAGTTCGCCCCTGAAAATGGATGGTTGGAAGACAAGCCGTTTCTTTTGGGTTTCGGTAACTCTTCAGCGGCCATGTTAAACTTAGGGAGTGCAAAAAGGATATGTCAAATCTTCTTACAGTAATACAGTTGATGGAAGAAATCTGGCTAACCAGTTGAGGTTGGCAGTTTATCACATGGTTTTCACATCCCACATGGTTGTTTGGGATTTCTTCCATCAACAGTATTCCTTCAAGCAGGTAATATGGAGGATGGACATTCAACCTGAATTTAGTCAACATGGTCCTACAAAACTTGTGGTCAGCTACGGGATGTCTCCTGAAAGAGGTTAGACGGCGGGGAATCCCAAGTACTTGACGGCTCACCCAATTGAACAAAGCAAAAACATGTACTGTATACTGTATATAGGTGGTAGTTTCAAATAGTTTTTATTTTCACCCCTGCTTGGGGAAGATTCCCATTTTGACTAATATGTTTCAAGGGGGTTGAAACCACCAACTAGTGTATATATAATATTACCATATATTACCAATTGATCCTGCTTCTATATCTCCCTGAATCAAATGTCACACAGGTCTTGATTACTTGATCTTCGACCCTCGTCATTTTGGGGGGACATGTAAACGACAGAAATGCATGATAATTTTGAGGGGAACCCCCCTCCAAACAATGCATTATTTGGGTTGGTGTCATATTTTTTGGTCCCTGTAAAAATGGTCCTTGGATCCTGAGAGATTAATCCAACAGAAATCCCAAATAAAGGTGTTGGTTTCAAAGAAATTCGGTCAAGAACCCCCCTACTTGGATGTCCCAGGAAGTTAGGAACAGGCTAGGATCAGTGGGTGAAATAATCCTAATATATCCCATTTATAGGTAGGTTACAACTAACCCATTGATCCGTTCACCATGACCCTAAATTCCTTGCCAGGACATCCGGGAAGTACTTGGGGACAACTCCCTCTTTTGATGATCTTGGAGAGGGAAGGCAGCTCCCTTCTTTCGAACTCCCATAATCCTCAGGTTACCCCTCCAAAAAAAACATGACAATGGAAATTCCACCATGAATGAAGATGTAGGAATCCCATTGAAACATTTGGATGTTCCAGTTAGTCATGGTGTTGTTTTCGGGAGGGTAACCCACCAACCTTCATGATCTTCATGAGACGAATCCCACCCTTTATCCCACCACCACGGAGCTCAGATTCTCAGGAGCTGCAACCTGACATCGTGGTCCAACCAGCGAAAGAGTGCCAGGTAGGTGGAACGCCAAAAAAACCTGCAAGAACAGCCATGAACGAAATGGTGATATAATTCACTTGCCCTTGGCTTGTTTTGAACTATGAGTTTAGTTAACTGATAACAACTTTTCTTAATCAGTTTTTTTTTAAGGCTAAGTGTTATGACTTTTTTTGCAGGTTAAAACATGATAAATGTCAGGTTTAAGTTTATTCCCTAGGAGGTTGCATCTCAAAGTGCCCTCTGCCTTTGGAGCTACCCCCCAACACGAATATCCTGTTTTTGTTTTTGCCAGTGCATCTCACCGAAAAATAGACCCCGGGAAAAGGAGATTGCTATTGGAAACGACCATTTTTAGGATCTATGTTAGTTTTAGGGAGTGCCAATGTAAAAAGAAATGGATCACACCCAGCTCATGATCAGCCCAGAGTTTTTGAAGTATCTCGGACCTTTGCAATTTCCATCTTGATCAATTTGTTTTCTACTCGTAGGATCCACTTTCTTTAGCACAGATTTTCTTTCTCGGTGAACGACCCCAGAAAGTTTCATTTCGAATGACATCTTTGGAGGGTCCTGCATGTCACTTTTGGATGATACCTTTCCCAACAGCCAGGAATGTAAGGTCAAATTATACAATCGATTTTTTGCTCAGTCTCCTCTCCCTTACCTTGGCAGGCTGCCCAAGTGGAACTTGAGGCGTGCGTTTTTTCTGCAAAAAATCATTTTAGGTTGATCTTAACCACCGAAAACAAACATGACAATGGAAACTCCAACATTTGAAGATGTATTTCGTATTGAAAAATGCGGATTTCCCAATGTGATATGAGTTTTCAGGGGTTGTACCCCAACAAAACTGGCGTTGTTTCCGGGGCTAATTGGAACTTGGAAGAACCATTTTGGATCCAACAAGAAGTCCACCCAAAACGACCTCATTTCCCTCTTGCTGCATATTTTTTTTGGGAAGAATGATTTGAGGTTGAGAAAAATTCAATCCTCCACCTGGGGTTGAGTTGACAACAGACCCTGAGTATGAAAGCTAAGGATTTGGATTCTGAATCTATTCTGCACCTAGCACGGCATTGTTGAAGGTTTTTGTTTCCTAAGGTCCTAGATCCCCGAACATAAAATATAACAATCCAAGGTGTACTGACGATTACACCCCCGAAATTTAACATGGCCCCTGAAAAATGATGGTTGGAAGATGAGTTTCCTTTCGGGATTGCCTATTTTTAGAGGCTATGTTGAATTTCCGGGGTGTACAATCTGGGCTTGGGTTGTCCAACCCAATCTCTGTACCTTTTTTGTGGATGTTGCAATCTGAAGCTGAACATGATCATGGCGTTTGCTTCAGGCCTCACCCTTTATAGCTGCAGAATCGCATGTCATTTCAACCATCAGACAAGACGGAAAGGGACCGTACTGCTGTTGATGAAAGAAATGCCAAACAAACCACCTGGGATGTATAAAACCTTGTAAATAATAATGGGACAAACTACCAACCTCAACTGGTTAGCCAGATTTCTTCCATCAACTGGTTTGCGAACACTGTTCCTTTCAAGATCTGGTCTTGTACGCAAGGCACCGCAGCCAGATGCGGCAGCAGCAAACCCTGAAGAGGTGACTTTACATACCCGAGATGCAAAGTACCATATTGTAGCATGCTTGTGAAAACAGGGGCAGATTTTCAAGTGTCACCAACTTAAATAGCAATTGTTGGAATGGAAACTAAGTTTTTGTGTCTATGTTTGGTTGGATTCAGGAGGATGCGAAGATGAATGATGCTGATGCTGACGCTGCCAAAGCAGAGCTGGAGGTTTGTGAAGACGAGGGTCAACGTTGTTCAAGCTGACGCAAGTATGTTTCTGAGTGACAGCAGAGTGACGGTTGAATCTTGATGTCTGCAGCCAGAGTGTCACAGTCAGTATGTAGACAATCTGACGGCCAAACAGCTTTGTACGCAAGGCACTTCAGCCAGATGCGGTAGCAGCAAATCCCGAAGAGGTTCCAGTGTTCTCTTGAACATGCTTAGTCTTGGACTCTGACTTTGAAACGAGGATTTTATGCAAAGGCCCCAAGTAGTAAGTAGCACGGATATTTGTCTTGCGAGGCCATTTGCGTCATTGCAGAGTCAATGCATTTTGGATTTCATCTTGTAAAGAACACGGCAGATTTTCAAGCGTCACCAACTTAAATAGCAGTTTTTTGAAATGGAAACTAAGTTTTTGTGCAAGTACCAATCAAAACCTATGTTTTGTTTGTTGGATTCAGGAGGATGCGAAGATGAATGATGCTGATGCTGATGCTGCCAAAGCAGACACGGAGGCTTGTGGAGAGGGGGGTCCGAGTGGATAAACGTTGTTCAAGATGACCCAAGTATGTTTCTGAAACGGACAACAGACAAGGGCAGAGTGACAGCAAAATGAGGGTGAAGTCTTGAGCAATTTTGGGAGGGGTGTATCTGCAGCTAGAGTGTCACAGCCAGTATGTAGCCAATCTCACGGCCAAACAGCTTTGTCCGCAAGGCACCACAGCCAGATGCGGTAGCAGCTCATCCGGAAGAGGTTCCAGTGTTCTCTTGAACATGCTTAGTCTTGGACTCTGACTTTGAAATGAGGATTTTATGCAAAGGCCCCAAGTAGTAAGTAGCACGGATATTTGTTTTGTGAGGCCATTTGTGTCATTGCAGAGTCGGTGCACTTTGGATTTCATCTTTTTTGTGTAAAGAACACGGCAGATTTTCAAGCGTCACCAACTTAAATAGCAATTGTTGGAATGGAAACTAAGTTTTGTGCAAGTACCACTCCAAACCCATGTTTTGTTTGTTGGATTCAGGAGGATGCGAAGATGAATCATGCTGATGCTGATGCTGGGAAAGCAGACACGGAGGCTTGTGGAGAGGGGGGCTCCGACTGGATAAACGTTGTTCAACATGACCCAAGTATGTTTCTGAAACGGACAACAGACAAGGGCAGAGTGACTGCCAAAATGTTCCAGCAAATCTGCTCAAAAATCAGATTCAAATAGGATCAAATAGGCAAAGTGAAGCAACCATAAATTCAAATTTGATTATATAGCACCAATGAAACTGAAAACCCATGCTTGCTTCTGATCACCCTTAGGGGTCTCAACATGTTTATATAATCTCTGAAATTTCCAAATTTCCAAGTAAAATGTGGATGATACTGTTGATGGAAAATAATCCGGCTAACCACCTGGGATGTACATAACTTCTTAAAAAATGGGATACAACTGGTTAGCCAGATTTCTTCCATCAACAGTACTAAGAAGATTTGATAAATCCTTTTTACACTCCCGAAGTTTAACATGGCGCTGAAGAGTTACCTTCCCAAAAGGAACGTAGTCTTCCAACCATCCGAAGCCTCTTTCTGAAGACCATTTC
This sequence comes from Breviolum minutum Mf 1.05b.01, assembly GCA_000507305.1. Classification (NCBI taxonomy): domain Eukaryota; class Dinophyceae; order Suessiales; family Symbiodiniaceae; genus Breviolum; species Breviolum minutum. The sequence continues at coordinate 11,014 of DF241540.1, forward strand.
GGTGCCGTAGGCAGAAGCAGAGGTGGTTCCAGCAACCAGCGGTCACGGGACTTGCGAGAAGGTTCCAATAGCTCGCTGCCCAACTGTTTCGGAAAGCATCCGCCTGGACATTCCAGGTGATTCTTTGTGATGGTGATTCGTGACCCTCCCTGAAACTAACATGGCACCTGAAAATAACCCCTTGGAAAAGGAGATTCCTATTGGAAACCAATGGTGAATCGTGACCTCCAACGATCAGGGATGAAAAGGTCACGAATTGAATCACCTGGTAGTTGTTTAGTTCTTTTTTGGGGGGATGAAATCCTACGCAGTTTTATGGGGATCATTTCATCAACCATGAAATAAGGATCCCTATTAAGCAACCAGGATTCAATGGAAAGTAAGTGTTTTTTTTTTTCCGTGGCTCATTTGAACTCATTTCCAACAAAATGGTTTTTGTCTTCTTACTTACAGATGCCAGAACTACAGGATGACCACTCAACTGCACAAAATGAAGATGGTTCAAACAAAGAATGGTGCCCAGAAGTTCCCCTGTTGTCAATCCTTTTCATAGGTCATGACTGCAGAAGGACCAGAACGGGTCCAGAATGTAACTCGGCCAAAATGGAAAACTGATAAGAAATGAATCAAGGGATAAACGCTAAGTATGTGAGGAACAGCCAGAAAGGTCAACCTCAAAAATTCGGGATCTACTGTACAAAATCCCTTGCCCAAATTGGTTCATTTTCCCTGGAGAAATAGATGTTTTCAGGGGCGCCTAGTTGGACTGAGCATTGAAACATTCTTTGAGTGTCTTTAATACCGGATCGACGGCGGTTGAGGCATGTGGGAGACAATTGAAGCAGCCTCATAGCTAATGTCACCGCTTCATGGTGATATTTTTTTCAAATAAAAGAACAAACATCGAATTCCAACTCCAATCCGATATTTGGAAAAAAACATTGGGGAAAATCATGTTCTCTCAAAAGTCACCTGACATTTCAGGGATTTTGCAGGTCGAAATGTCAGTCGTCATTGGGCCTGCTGGGTCCCCCCTCCAGGCAGCCGACAACGGTGACCCGGTGGATGGCGTGAAGGTCAGGTGCTCATAAAACGCGACGGTTTTCACGGTTTTTTTTGGCCCCCAAAGGTAGCTGAGATTTCGAGAAATCCCTGGCTATTTCAAAACAAACCTAGGTTGAAGAAATCTTATAGTTTGTGAAGATTGTTGTAGACATGTTGACAAGAAAAAACCTGTGACCTAGCTAGAAACACTTTGGATATAGAAAGAGTTGCAGGCTAAATGTTTGTACTTGAGTACTTTGTGGGTATAGCAAACTCATGAGATGAATCTCTAATCTGCTTTGGGGACTGTAGGTACTGACTAAATATATTTTGTTTGCCTCTGGTAGATGATGTTTGCCAGACATGTTCTATTGATCATCTCTCATCACTTTGCATCATATAATATGTTTATTTCTACTTTGCTACCAAGATCACGGTAGTTCATAGTCTATTAGAACATTGTCATTGAAGGAATTCTATGGAATTCTCGCAATTGAGGCTGAAGAGATCAATGAGGTGAGGATGGGGGGTTTTGGGACTTTAAGGTCTTTGGTGGAAGTGTTTGTACCTTGAAATTGGGTGGCTGCTGGCTGTTTTTTTTTGGCTCCGAACAAAGCATCGGCCCAAAACAAGGGAAACTAAGGAAAGTTCCGATGCACATTGGGTCCATTTTCCACCTTAAAGGAATGGTCAAATGCGGAACTTCCGGTCACGATTTCGGAAATCTTCATTCGTTCGGGGTTTTCAAATTTCAGCAATTTCGCACTGGCTGATTTAGGAGGACGTCTGTGAAAGATGTGATGAAGCTGCACATTTGGTACCGTTTATTGATACAATATGGGTGTTTCCGAAAATAGTGGTACCCCAAATCATCAATTCTAATAGGGTTTTCCCTTATAAACCATCCATTTTGGGGTACCCCTATTTTTGGAAACACCCATATGTATAACTGTATAATGGATTATATATGCACATAATTTTGGGTGGTCATTTTAGCTTTAAATGCCACAAACTTCTCTTGCCAAGTGGCCAAAAAGGGTTCCTCTTCAACACAAGTCCTAACAGGGGCAACCATCGTTCCAGACCTACTCGGAATATGATCAAGCAACATCAAACAACATGAGGGTCGGGGTCTAGGTAATTTTGGATAGTTTTCATTTTTCAGTTAAAAAAGAAAAACACCTCGTCATTGTGGTGATTCATCGGGCATCAGGAAGTATACACCCCAGAAATTTATCATATAGTGAGCAAAATTCGCCATATTTGAAACGGAGATACATGTTCTCGTTGGTGGTTTCATTTTTTTTTATTTGCACCCCTATTTGGGGAATTCCCATTTTGACTAATATTTTTCAGATGGGTTGAAACCACCAACTAGTGTTCCGAGGCCCATTATTTTGGGTATCCAGCCAATTCTTCACGCGTCTACCGTCCACTCTCCGTAGCTAAAAAACGTCAAGATAAGGAAGGGTTCCTTTCTATAGATGACCTTAAGATGTAAAACAGGTACACCTAGAAAATTAACATGACTGGCTGGAATTTTGCGCCATGAATGAAGATCCATTTCCTATTGAACATGTTTTTTTTCCAATGTCATGTTAGTTTTCAGGGGTGTATGATTTTCAATGTTTTATGCCAAAAGTACCTTTTCAAAAGGGTGATCTTTCAAGTTGGAATCTGGTCGAGCATTAGGCTAAATAGCTTGCATAAACAGAAACACATCCCGGTATTCTAGCGTATTTCATGTTTGTTTTACCAAGAGCCTCTATGGTTGGGTTTCGCATGAGTCTTTACATCTTGTCTGGGTATGTTCTGGGATTCCTTTTGGCATGCTGCCAGCTTCCTTATTGTCAATTTTGTGTATTTTTGGTGAAAACGTGCGGTTTCGGAAAGTAGTGGTCCACGTGTTTCAGAATGGTACATAGTACTATTTTCTCTTGCAGTCGGAAAATTGAGATTTCATATCACTGACACATCAACATCTAATATTTCTCAACGTGCCGTGTCAGGAGGTGCCGGTGCCCTTAGTCGAAAAAAATAACGGACTCAGGGGAAATTTGAAAAGGCTTGAATATTACTAGGATGTTTCAAGCCCCTTTTGGCCAAGTCTTGTGTCAGGGGCAATTAGGATGTTTTGACCGATGGATGCAGGGGGTCATTGCACTGAACTGGGCGTGAGAGCTGGCTGCAAATGCCTACACTTTTGGTTTCTTCTTACAATCCTCTTTCTGCAGTGGACCCAATCAGAAAAGAATGTATTTTGCGAGAATTGGGAAGAGCTCAAATATTATGCCTGCAAGGCACCAATGTCCGGCACAGCGGAGAAAATTGCACACAACAACATTACAAAAATCACGTTTGGTATGACTGGGGCGCACCCAGTGGCAAACAAAATACATCCGGAGGTGTTGCCATTATTCTACGTAGCCGTGTGTTCCAACAAAAAAATGTTGCCAGGGTTTACTGTCCACCTGATGCTTTCCAAGGTAGATTCGGGGCCATTAGACTGCGACGAGGGGATTTGGATCTATGTATTATTTCCATTTACATGCACACTGAGCCCCAAAAACAATCCCAACAGGAACGAAACCTTAGACTATGGCGCTATTTGGATGATTTTATTTCGAAACTCCCTCATAGATGCACCCCTGTCCTGTGCTTGGATGCAAATGCGCACGTTGGTCTTGTGCGAGGGCCAGGAGGTGAAAGGGGTTCTTTGCAATCGACGGCGGTTGGCTCATTTTTTCCAGAGCCGCAAAACTTTAACGGAGGTCTTTTTTTGTCATTGCTGGAGAAACATTTTTTGGTTGCTGCAAACACCTTCTTTGAAGTTGGTCCGACTTTTTATGGACCGCCACCAAGACGACATGCCACCAGAGTTGACTACATTTGTGTTCCTGCCAGTTGTTTGCGAACTGTCGCTAGGTGTCATGTCCAGTACAAAGCAGCTGACCGACTCCAAATTATTTGTGATAGTGCGAGAAGAGATCATGTCCCCATACAAATGGAAATTAGCTTGCGACTGGAGTATGTGGGAAGCGCTCAAAAAGTGGAGCAACAGTGGGATCACGAGACTCTCACTAGAGACGCGCTTTCAGGCAGAAGGAGACACATCCTACTCAATGCAGTGGAAACAAAGCTTGCGGAGCAAGTTGGTGAAGTTGGTGCTGCGCAGGTTGATAGCCCAGATCGATTGTGGAAGCACTTTGCCACTGCTATTCGAGAAGCAGTTTCCGAGACTTACCCTCCTCAAGCCCGACAAACAAAGTCACGGCCACGAGAAACACAAGATGCTGTGGAGGCAATGTTGTGCAGCCGTGCTTTGTTGGTCTCCTATCGGCCGTTGGTGCTGGGAAAAGGTCACTTCAACCTGGATGGGGTCCATACGCCTTGTTTACATCAAGCGCTTCATGATCTTTTGCATGTATGGAGGCTGTCGGCAAACTATAGACGGGCACGAAAACAGATGGATATTTGTACAAAAAGAGACGCTAAGGAGAAGCAGGACCACATTTTACAGGATTTTCAAAGGGCTTGGCAACAAAGGGATTTGCACCAAGTCTGGAGGTTGTCGCGCACCCTCTCTGGCAAACGCATTGGGCCCAAACGCCGCAGGTATGATGCGGCGAAGAAGGTCAACCCGAGTCAACACGAATGGATGGCATTTCTGCAAAATGAAGGGCCGGCTGGAGGTTGCAATGCCAATGAAGTCCACTGGGACGACATTGTTGGCAATGCTGAGAACCACACGGCAGTATACCTTGATTACTGGACGGCAAGAAGGCGTGCTCAGCAAGATTTGCTTGGACTGCGTAAGAGTGCACAATATGCTTCTCTTAGGAAAATGTGCCCTCCTTGGGGAATCCCAACGGAGGTTTGGAGACAGCTCTTGCTCCCTCAATGGCAAGTCGACAGTGTGCGTTGTGGAGTGGGTTTCCGTGCCTCTCCGCCACCACCTATATTCTTCAACAGAATTCTGCTACACCTGCTTACTTCCATCCGCATGTTCAATCGCATGCCTCATGAATGGCAACGTAGTCACACAACTGGCTTGGACAAACACAATGGTAAGGAGGGCCCGGCTGGATTGCGTCTTATCAACAACTTGGAAGTATTGGGTAAATGGTATTGTGCCTCTTTGTGGCGGCGGGGTTGTGCAAATTCTCAGAGGGACTACGCTTCAGGATATATCCGTGGAAAATCTCGCATTGCGGCTATGTTGCAGCAATGTGTGCTTCAGAGCCGGCTGCGAGGACATCGTGTGTCTCATGGTCTTTCACTGCTGGATGTGTCTAATGCCTTCCCCAGTCCTACACGAGCGAGTTTACGGATGGCTGTGTCCAATGTTGCTCAGCCACATGATGCAGCATTGCTGCAACAACGCCATGAACAAACTTACATGTGTATTTCTGCCAGAGATGCAGACCTGTGTGTTCAACCTGGGTCGGGTGCCTTGCAAGGAGATACAGTTGCATGTTCATTGTTCTTGGAAGTATATCACCCACCATTGGACAACTGGCTGCGAGAAACTCAGCAACCTGAACTCCTGGTTGTGGATCCTGTTTCCGGTCGTTTGGTGGACATTTCAGTTTCAAGCTATGCGGATGACGTGGCGCGGTGCACTGTTTCTGAAACCAGTGAGGAGTTATATTTGCGCTTGTGTTATTCAAATGAAATATTGGACAAAGAACTGCTGGAGATTGGCTTACAACAAAATACAGCGAAGCAGGAGCACGTTGTTTTTTTTGCTGGTTCGGGTTCTCACAGGTTCCTTGTTGATGTGTACAAAGATGGGCTGCTTCCAGGAAGAGCATGCGTTAATGCCAAATACTTGGGTGGTTGGAGACATTTTAAAGGTTGCAACGATGTTGAAATACGTGCTCGTAGACGGGCAGCTGAAGTTGGTTTCTATGCCATGGGAAAATTTTGGTCCCGAAATTCCGGTCGAGCTGCACTTATCGTTTTTTCTGCAATGGTGCGAAACGCTGCTTTGTCTGGGCTGGAATGTTTGGTTCTTACTGACTCTGAATACCGCCAGTTGGATGCCACAATTTGTAAGTTTTCTCGAAAAGTTCTGCGGGGAGATGCCTGTAGAAAGACGCAGTCAGCCACAGGGAAAGTATTTCATGCAATATCTGACATGGATGTATACAAGCTTATGCGGCTGGCACCCTCACACCTTGAACTCTGCATCAGGCGATTGCAGTACTGGCAGTCAGTGGCACGTGAGCCACACTTGCATAGGCTTGTATTGGCAGCAGTTTTTGGTAAAATGGTTTTCGACACACATGACACAGTGCTTGCTGATGGGTCGTTGCATGGCCAAGCCAACTTGTGGGCCAAACAGTTGGAATCAGATGTGCTGCAACTTCTCACTCTTGACTCTGCAGCAGAACGGCTTGTGGACTCAATGGACGAATCCTACTTTTATTTTCTGACTTTCGGAATGACTTTGTTTGCATTGACTGTGGGGAATTGCGTTCAAAATTTTTCAGTGTTTGTATTCCCCCTCCTGGTTTTCATGATGAATGCCCGGTGGGGGCAGAACGAGATGAGCACGACAGTCATGAGCACTTACTGCAGTACTCATGCACTTGTCACAATGATGATGGCACCGCTTGTACTGCCAGCTTTGCAACATATCAAGCGCTGGCTATGCACATTCGTCGCACGTCTGAAGGTACACATGGAAAAATTCATGATCACGTCCGTGCTGCAGTATGCAATCAATGTCCTTGGTGTAGGAACATTTTTGCTAGTATCAGGGTCACCCAAAACCACATTTATCGAAGACTTCAGCATGGCCGTTGTGGTGGCAGTGGTAGTGCATTTACTGCAAAAGTTACAGAGCCTAGACACTTGCAATGTTCCTTCTGTGACAGTGAGCTCAATTCTTTGGACCAGTTGTATGATTGCATTGTTTCTCACTTTTGATAGCATTTGGCTGAAAACCGTATCAGCTCGACCAATGGCGTGGTTCCAGACGGTGCACGATGGGCAGCCGGCTGTCAAGCTTGCCAAGCGTGAAAGTGCAGATGACAAGCCGGACACCAAGACAATGTTAGATGTCATGGCCAAACTGTGCTTGAAAAACAGCTTGGAGATTCGTGAGATGCAGGCTGCCGTCTTGCGCACATACTTAGTTCCTCGGGAAGAAGCCTTTGCCACAGCGGGCTTGGATGCCGCCCGTGCCCACATGGAAAAGGTGAAAGATGCCAAGGGCAATGCCAAGAAACTTGATGACCTTGGTCCAGTGCATGCTCATGTGTGGGCTGCGGTTGTGAAAGAGGCTGTGTCGCATCCAATCGCTGAGGAGGATAAAAAAGTGCTGCAGAAACATTTTGAAGAAATCACTGCGGCTGGCTCCACTGCAGCGGATGTTGCTTCTCAAGTGCACGTGGCTCGCTTTAAGAAGGCTTGGGACAAAAAGACAATGAAGCTCCACCTTGCTGCGCAGCAAAGCTTGGAACCAGTTCTCGATGCGCTTGAAAAGGCATTGGTGGCCACTGGTGGAAAGAGGAAGCATGGGCAAGCACCAAGAGGTGGTCTGGAAAGACAACTTCAAGAGATGCTAGATGCCTTGCAGTAAGACTTCTGATAAAGCCAGTGAGAGGAAAGGGAGTGATGCCGTAGCCATTGCCATTGTAGTTTTTGATGCCTTACCCTTTTTTTTGGTGGGCTCACTTTTCTTTCTGAACTCCCGTGCTGGCAGTGAATCATGTCAGCCTGTCTTACGCTTAGTGACGCCGGGGTCTGAAGAGACCCCCTGCTCAGCTTGGATTGATGGATCCGTCCGCTGTGAGTGTGAGGATGTTTCAACAAAATAGGATCAATGGGTTATTTCACCTACTTATAAATGGCATATATTGGAGTTATAACCCATTTTATATTGGGGTTGATCCTAACCATTGATCCTAACTGCACGCATGGAGAAAACCCAGAAGTCGCCACCTTCCGCCGCACCAGGATTTTGGGGAAGCTGGCGATGTATGAGATTCGCGGCCATCCATCGTGGAATCCACCAATGCATGGAGATGGAAAATACGTGACCCATAGATGTTGGATTTGATCCATGAGGATCTATGATTTCTGATGATTGTGGTTAAGGTCGCCCCTTCTCCAGTTAGGTTCCAAGTTAAGTCAGCCTTGCAGTAGTGAAATCTGTGCCACAAGCTTTTGTGCTGGTCTCCCTGCGTTCGCACCGTTGTGAACGCCACCGAAGTGCGGGGTCCGTTTGGGCATCATGTCATGGTCCTGTGCCTTTTCTCCTGATGGGGTGGGGATTCGCACGCACCACGCACATGAGATATTGCCCGCGGTGGGATGCACTCGGAGATTGCATGTGCTTGAAGTGAGGATTGGCGAGGTATGCATGCAAATTCAGCAGAATGGAGGAATACAACTTTTTACGCTTTCAGCTACAAGCTTAAACACGACACCATTTCTGGTGCAAACTGTGGCACTATTTCTTGCCCAAAAACTTAAACTTGGTGAAAGTAAGACCAAATGCACCTGTACTGACTCAAATATATACATTTTTTACGGGCATGCAACGAAGCATGTCATGTGTCAAAAGCCAATGCAAGTAAAGGGGGCATAGCTCCTTGTTGGCAATTGTCCCTTTAAGAGTATTATGTGATTATGTGATCATGTGGCTGTGTTTTCTGTGTTTTCATCCAAGTAACATCACACTGTGCATGATTCATAGTAGGTTCAATCGGCCATTGATCTGCTGTATCTTCGCACTTATTGAAGCTGTTTTCACGAACTATCCGATTCTTCAACAAACAACGGTTGAATTCAGAGGAACTCAAAATCGGACTTATATTTACAAGAAAAATCAGATGCGTGTTTTTTTTCATTCCAAGACAGCTGCTTAAATGTGCACTTCAGGCACGTGACTTTCTTAAAGCGCAACACTTCTCAATTTGAACTGCATTTAG
>DF241540.1:25000-33569 GCA_000507305.1 Breviolum minutum Mf 1.05b.01
AAGATTTTTGTAAACGAAAAACTACGATAAGGAATATATACGTGTATATGTATGTGTATATATTTATACACATGTATGTATATATATATATATACACATGTATATATATATATAGTATTGATTATGATATAGTTATATTCTATGTAGGTTGCAGGTTTGCGAGGTGCATGAGGTACGTTTCTTTTTCCTTGACTGTTTGCAATGCAACTTTTTCCAACTTTCAAACTGTCACCAGTTCCAAAAAGAACATGCTAGCAGCTCATTGCAGATTCTATGCGGTCGAATCTTACTACCTTGACTGACTCTTGACTTACACATTCTGAGAACACCCGGCACCGTGACTTACGCTCCCTGAAACTAACATGGCTCCTGAAAATAGGCCGGGCCCCAAAAGGAAACTCATCTGACCCAACCCCATTGGTTTCAGGTGCTATCTTACTTTCAGGGAGTGCATATTGCTGATTTATTAATATATAATATTTGCAACCTTCAGACGTTTTTTTTCTCCGTGTTTTTGGGTGGTGCTACCATCCGAAGCAGCCATATTGATACACATAACCTTCATGTACGGCACACTAATCTACACCCCTCAAGATTAACATGGAATATAATCATGGAGGTTTGGAAGATCATTTTCCTGTCTAAATAAGGTGATTTGTAGGTTCCAGCCGTTACTCTTCCAGGGTGTACATACATGGTTGCAAGGTTTCTAGATGGTCTCCAGGCAACCAAAGTCTATCCTCGATGTTTTCCTCTGGATCGGATCGGATGCTTCCTGAAGTTGTTTGCCGCGAACAACTTGAAGAACTTACGAAGTAAAAGAGATGGCACGAGTTCACCACGAGCTTCCGAACTTTTGATTTTTTTGTTGGATGATACTGTTGATGGCAACCAGACATCCGGCGGGGCAAGCACCAGTTGAGGGAAAGGTAGTTGAAATCCCATGATTTACAGGGTTTTATACACCATCCCAAGGGGTTTATAAATCGCCGGAGTTCTGGTTGCCATCAACTACGTACCAAACAGGGATCTTTTTCGGGAGTTTCCAAGGCGCTAAAGGCGCAAAAAAAAAGGTGAATGCGAAACTGCCTGAGGCTCATTGTGGGCCACCAGGCAGGACCTGAGATTTCCGCAAAAAAAAGCAGCCAATTTCATTAGGATCAAATGTTAAATACTAACAGTGAAACTGAAAACCCATGCTTGCTTCAGATCACGCTTAGGGGTCTCAACATGTTTATATAATCTCTGAAATTTCCAAATTTCCAACTAAAATGTGGATGATACTGTTGATGGAAAATAATCCGGCTAACCACCTGGGATGTTTTTGAGGGCCCCTGCAAGTAATGGGCGAAAAACTACCTTTTAACTGGTGATCGCCGGATTTCTGAACCATCAACAGTAGGATATCACAGGAATTTAGGATCAATGGTTAGGATCACTGGGTTATTTCACCTACTTATGGGATATATTAGGCTTACGGCTCACTGATCCTAACCCTTTACCAGCACTTCCTGGGACATCCAAGGGGATCATCTCACATTTAAGTAGTACAGTAGATCGTAGAGATTACAATCTTGAATGGTAGAATTCAAACCCTTATGGAAACGGGATCAAACCATGACACGAAAAAAAACACCGGAAGATTTCCGGGATTTCGGAAATGCTCAATGCTCATTCCGAGTATTCCCTGGAATACTCTACGGGAGAACTGATTTTTCAAGGGCCTGGCTTTGCGCACAAGTTTGCAAATCGAATCATTTCGGTATTCACTAATTCTTTCATACAGTACACACAAGATGGGCCCCTGCCAGTTATAAATGGGGTTATAACCCCTATAAATGGCCCTATAATTAGGTAACTGGGGTGATTTCACCATAGTTATAGGAGCTATAACCCAAGTTATATCTGGTAGGGGGCCCACCTTGCACACAAGTTAAACATAAACATCCAGCCACTGTTTTCACCAAAAGCCGCCACGAAAAATCTTGGCTCAAAAGCTTCCAGGTCGCGTTGGTGACATTGGAGTGAAAGTCGATCATGTGTACGTATATATGTGTTACATATATATATATATACACATACAAAGTGCGATTGTTGAGATTCTTATGATTTTTTGCAAGATTTTAATCAGCCCTGATGTATTCTTTGGTTGATGTCCTAGTAAAAAAAGCTCTGGATATCTACTCATCAGAATCCGAAAAGGAATTTTTGCAGAAAAGGAGGGCCCTACCTCGCCTTTAGCTTTCATAAACATCTCAAGATCGACAACTTGCTGCGGCAGGCATCTTTCGTGGCTCTTTCGATCACCCGAAAGCCCCGTGTCCGTGGGATTCCCGTGAACTCGGGTGTGGAGCCATGAGGTGTTGGCGACTTGTATGGTCGCTGGTCATTCTTCGCTGCGCAAGTGAAGTCTCAGTGGAATGGGCTGAGACAATCATTTTGGCCGCAAACCAGAGGACGTTGCATTGTTGTGACCTGAAAGTTTCAGTTTTTTTTAGCTTCGGAAGAATTTGGGTTGGAATGCTTTTTTAACTGTTTGTCAGATACAATGAGCCTATAATTAATCGAGAATCCGATTTTTGGAGCTGCAAAAGATATCATCCGACCTAAGAATCAAACTGTTCGCACACCAACGGGAACGCAAAGGCTCCATGGCTGGTCAATGTCATGGCTTTGCTTGGCAGGATCCTGAGCCAGAGGATGACAAAGTCATTTGCTCTCATTGCTCAGAACATTCGCCCCGAACAGTCCAAGGCTTGTTTGCTTATTTGTTTGTTTGTTTGTTTGTTGGTTGGTTGGTTGGTTGGTTGGTTGGTTGGTTGGTTGGTTGGTTCGTTCGTTCGTTCGTTCGTTCGTTCGTTCGTTCGTTCGTTCGTTCGTTCGTTCGTTCGTTCGTTCGTTTGTTTGTTTTGTGTGTGGGTGTACCATCTCAAAAAATGTAAAATTCGTACCACTTGTTTTCATGTTCAGGGGGTAGCACAGGGTCCAGAGCCATCTACCAACGAAGACACTGTGGAATCTCTGGTGATGCACAGTCTCATCAACTGTGTCCACCTGCTTGACACTGTCACGGTGATGAAGCGGGTTTAGTGTTGACAAGCTGTTGCTTCCCACTTGAAATCCTGAAATCTCACTTATCCTCGTTCTGCTTTTTTTTCTACCAGTGCAAGTTTACTTGACGCAGTTGACTTTCTCTTGATTTTCGGATGTTTGCGGGTCCCTCCTTTAATCCACCCTATGTCAATTTATGTCAAAAAGCAATATTTGGGTCATTTTTGCCTTTGAAATCGAGAGATTTTCCACATGACCACCTGCCATGAACTGAAAAACCGCCGGTCGACAGGTGGAACTTCTGGGAAAAATGGCCCAGTTCACCAGTGACATGGTGGAGAAAACGACGGTGGTTTTGCGGATGGGAAGTGTTGTTCTCCACCCAGGAACCAGCCTCAAAAAAGGACCCATTGGACTGTCCGAGGTGATTTTTGTTGATTCGGGCATTTTTTTGCAAACACCGTCCCGAAATTTCCACATGCTTCTTGATGCAGAAACCAAACGTCGATCTTGTTTGGGATGAAATTATGAAAGTTAAAATCGAATCTCCACCATCACTGCAACCTGATGCTATTGATCCAAGAAAGAGTGTCAAAGAACACAGATTTCATGTCGTTTGGTCAGTTTCAGGCTACCAATCATTAAGCACTAGGGGGTTTCAGTTTTTGAGCTAGACAGTGCAGTTTGTGCACTTTGCAATTCTAGTTCGGTATTTTTATTGTGGGGTTTGGTTCATTTCTACTACAGTACTGTATATAGATATATTTACATGCATTTTATACTGGGTGGTGGCTTCAAATATTTTTATTTTCACCCCTGCTTGGGCAACGATCCAATTTGACAAATATTTTTCAAATCGGTTGAATCCACCAACTGGTATAACATGAAATGTTACGTCATATGATTATCTGGTGGTGTTCAGGAACAGTTGGTACGAGAATTATGTGTAACGATCACAGATTAGTTTTGAGACAATCGATGGGCGTGTACCAACCTTTCAAACATCATTCACAAAAACATTAAACAGATACCCTCCCCTCCCCCAAAAAAACAGATTTTGTCAACACTTCTAAAACTTTCAGTTGCAAAACATGCTATTTTGATCCAGAGTGGTTCTTGGTTAACCGTTGAACTGGGTTCTTTTCAGGGGATCTTCATGCTTTGGAAGTGGGAGATGCTAGTCGATACATCTTGCCAGCTTCCTCAGACTTGGTGAAGAAGGCATCCGGGAAACCTTGGGAAAGGAAGAAAGAATTGTTTTTTTTTTAGGTTGAAAAACATGATAAAAACCCTTCCGAAAAAAACTCACATACTGTAGTTACAGAAGTTTTAAAAGGCATTTCCTCTTTTAAGGAAAGGATCATCGACTCCACGTATCAATTTTCAGGGGAGCTTTTGCTGTTAGTTTGTTTGTGGCGTGTATTTTTGAAGATGTGTGCTTCTACAGCATTGGATTTTTCGTTGAAAACCATCTCCTCCAAACCAGCAAACTTGAGCTAATATTTCTTGGAAATGGATGGATCCTGTTCTTCGGATCCATTGTGAATGATGATTTTTCTTCCCGGCACTTGGGGGATGGGCTTGTAGTGGATGTAAGTAGTTAGGATCACCCCCATTGTTTTTAGCCATCAATTTCGGCCATTGGGAAGCGGTATCACCATGTTTAGTAACCACTGAAACGAGGTGGGATGATCCTCCAGGTACGGATAGCTTTCGTTGTTCAACGGTTCCCTGGTAGGGCATGGAACCCCGACACATTCGGGAACGATCTGCCAGGACTTGAAAGTGGTGCAAGATGCGTGGGCAGTGACGCGGTCAAGATCTGTTGACGCATATACATTGGAACTATATATCGGTGTTTCCGAAAATAGTGGTACCCCCAAATCATCCATTTTAATAGGGTTTTCCATTATAAACCATCCATTTTGGGGTACCTTTATTTTTGGAAACCCCATATATATACCCCCGACCCAGTAACAGTCACCACCAGGAAATTTATTCCATTTGCTCGTGGAAAAAATCCTTCTAAACCTTCATGACTGTGACTGGCATCGTTACTGCGGTCGGGGGGGTAGACCATAAATTGATATCATATTGGTACTGTGCTGGGGGTTTGTTTGTTTTTTCTTGTTTTTTGTAAGACAGGATGAAACAAACCAATAGCTTCAGAAGATTCCCAAAAAGGGTGGCCTTTGATGTTGCTTCAATGGAAATGTAGCTTTTTCGTGATATGGCAAATCATCATCATCACCAGGCCTATGAGGTCCTCCTGAATGAAAACGTGGATACCGTTCGAGATGCGGACGGCAACATAAATAGAACGGTCATCGAGATGGCGTTGGACCTGAACAAACCCATTGTGATCCTTGGCGAAGCGGTTGCTGGTTTCGGACCTCCAAACGGTGGAGGTCGTCCGACGCCTCCGTGTTGGATCAAATGCAAGTGTTTGGTTCGAGAGTATATACCCTCCAGGAACTAACATATTCATCACAATTTTTGCTTGGGAAAGGAAGGAAAATCATTGGGCTCAAAAGGTGCCGGTGCCGGCCGGTTTTCGGAATATCTTAGTTGCCAGGAGGGCAGGGATATTGTTACCATATCATCCATTTACGGTATATTTACCTACATTTACGAAAAAAAAACGAACGGCGATACTTTCCATTGAATCCTGGTTGTTTAATGACGGGATCCTTATAATGCTTTATTAGTCCCACTATAGCTGTATAGGATAACAAACCCCGCACTCCCCTGAAAATTAAGGGCGATTGATCCTAAAAATCACCCAAAAAATCAAAAGGAAAAAGACACATCTTCCATTCACCTCCATGACTTTCAGGTTGGTGGTTTCAATTATTTTTTAATTTTCACCCCTACTTGGGGAAGATTCCCATTTTGACGAGCATATTTTTCAAAGGGGTTGAAACCACCAACCAGCTTTGGGTGCAAGCAAAATGTGATTTTCCAGGGTGTTTTTCTCCCCTAAACCACCGTTTGGGCCCCTTTTTTCTCACAGCGTAAAATTTATGTCTCTAGACCGAGATATTTGCAGGTAGTCAATATAGAGACTCCATAACAATCCTAGGAATTTTAAAAGACTAGTAGTATAGTGTATATATGTACTATATATATTTTTTTGTGCATTTATATCATTGCAGCCTCAAATCTTGAGGGTATTTCAATTCATAAAATTTCCCATACAGAGCAAATGCATAGCCAGTCAAACTCTGCCAAGGAAGTACTCTGAAGAAGTTGTCAAACTGATAGTGGCAGAATCCATTGTCGCAGGTGGCCGATCTCTGGGGGTGCCCAAAAAACAGGTCTTTTATGTAGTGGTCATGCTGGTGATTTGGACAACATCCAAATTTACGGACTCTAATTTTTTTGCAATTTCATTCAACACTAATTATATATACATATATGGTAGCCCCCACCCCCCCAGGGCCTACCTGGGGAGGGGGGAATGTATCACTTACCAAGAACTCCCGTAAACTGACCAGAAATCATGTATTTTTATGCCAACTTGAAAAAACCTGAAGACATTACCTACCCGGAGGTAGGCCGAGAATAGGCGGAAAGTGACCGAGAATTGGCGTAAATGGACCGTACAATTTGACCAGAATTCCCGTAAATTGACCAGAAATTACGTATTTGTTAGGTTTTCAATTTTCAAAAAAAAAGAGTCAGAGCATTTTTGGACACTAAAGCCGCAATTTGGACCAAACAAGTCCTCCGGCAGCTGTGGTACCAACTCGTATGTTCCAAATTTTGAGGACGTGAAGAAATCAGGAAACATGAAACTTGCTGCTCCTTTGGCTGGGTGAAATTCCGGAAGTGTCCAAGGTTTTCCTTCCAAAGTGTTGGGAAACGAATGCGTGTCCCAAAACCATTTGGAGGTGGAAAAATACCGAAACCCGGACTAGACCGTAAATACCCGGACTAGACCGCAAAAAACCCGGGCTGGGCCAGGAATTTAAAAAATAACCAGTATTTTTTATCTAGACCAGAAATTCTTGGTCTACTGGTTGGGCTGGTAGGTAAAAATTCCGTTCGTCCCATAAGAATGGTATGGTAGGGAATGGTTGGTAAGAAATCACCAATTCAAATAATATATACTACGTCCCACTAAGATAGAAGATATTCAGCAAATGTTTCAAATAGAAATTGCAAAATGGGGTGGGGGGTCTAAACAGGATCAAATAGAATAACATATTTTTGCAAGAGGTGCTCTTGCGAGTGCTTTTTAATGTTTCTTGACCATTTCAAACCGAATTTCACCCTATTTCTTCTATGTTCTCTCGTGCTTAAAGAAGGGTTCTGGGGTTCACTATTTCATGATATTTACCAGTGTTTCAGGCCCTAACACACCAAAATGAAACCAAACCTTGAAACACCGCCAAAGGGCCACGTTGCAAAACATGCCCCGGTCACGGAGGACCACTTGCGAAACAACATTGAACATCCAACTTCTTCGAAAGACCTGAAAAAACCTCGAGTTTTTTTAGGTTTTTGGGTGACTCAACCCCTGAATGCCCAGTTTGCTAGGGGGTCTTCAGATAGAAGATATTGCTGGGCACCCATGGTAAGCATTTGGACTCAAATAGAAGAAATTGGGTCAAGTTCAAGTTTCTTGTGGGTCTTAGTCCCCCAAATAATGCAAAGTTTCTTCTATTTGATCAATGCATCTGAACTTGAACCCTCGCAACTGATTCTCATTTTCCTTTCTTCACTTCCCACCATCCTCCAAGTTCCAGAATCACTCTGGCAGGCCCGTACCAAGCGGGTTAGCGGGTTAACCCAAAAGGAGGGCACAAAGAGAACACTCACGTAAAACCGCAAAGCATTGTCAAACCGAACCACAATGACAATTTCCAAGAGATGTAGGTTTCATCGTTTAACGAACATATGAAAATCTTCTATCTGATGTACTCCCTTGCAGGTGTGGGCACGTGATTTTGCCCTCACAAGAAATTTAAAAAAAGTTTGGAGATATTCAACCATTTTTCAGGAGAGTAAAAAATACAGCAATATTGTTAAAAAATTTGGAATCGAAAAAAACATCCATGAATCTCTTGCAAAAAATCTGGAAGCCGGAGAGTACTAATACAGTAATATTTTTGACAATTTTGGAATCGAAAGAAAGATCAAAAATATCTTCTATTTGATTCGAAAACCGGCCTGCAAAAAAGCTGGAAGCCACAGAGTAAGAAAAATGTCATGCAAAAAATCTGGAAGCCGGAGAGTACTAATACTGTAGTATTTTTGACAATTTTGGAATCGAAAGAAAGATCATAAATATCTTCTATTTGATTCGAAAACCGGCCTGCAAAAAAGCTGGAAGCCAGAGAGTTAAAAAAAATGTCCTGCAAAAAATCTGGAAGCCAGAGAAAAGCAAAATTGTTGAAATGTTTGAAACCGAAAGAAAGATCATACATATCTTCTATTTGATTCGAAAACCGGCCTGCAAAAAAGCTGGAAGCCGGAGAGTACTAAGACAGCAGCATTGTTGAAAATTTTGATA
>DF241540.1:33574-78801 GCA_000507305.1 Breviolum minutum Mf 1.05b.01
GTAAGAAGAAATAGTACTTGCAAAAAAATCTGGAAACCGGAGAGTACTAATACAGCAATTGTGTTGAACATTTTGGAATCAAAAGAAAGATCCATGAATATTTTCTATTTGATTCGAAAAACATCCTGCAAAAAATATGAACGCCGGAGAGAAAGAAAATTGTCCGGCAAAAAATGTGGAAGCCGGAGAGTAAGAAAAATGTCTTGCAAAAAATCTGGAAGCCCGAGAGTACTAATACAGCAATTGTGTGGAACATTTTGGAATCAAGAGAAAGATCCGCGAATATCTTCTATTTGATTTGAAAAATGTGCTGCAAAGAATCTGGAAGCCGGAGAGTAAGAAAAATGTCTTGCAAAAAATCTGGAAGCCGGAGAGTACTAGTACAGCAATTGTGTTGAGCATTTTGGAATCGAAAGAAAGATCCGTGAATATCTTCTATTTGATTTGAAAAATGTCCCGCAAAAAAGCTAGTAGCCGTAAAAAAACCATTTGGAGTGGCAGCGGCATCAGCAGGAGGAAGAGCAGGAGCAATCATGAACCCACATACTGAATATTGAATACTGCAGGCTGATCTTGGAGCAATTCCTAGCCCGAATCTGGGGCCCGGAGTATTGCACCGCAAGTAGGAAAAATAATTTCCATCAATATCTGCAAGCAATTCAAACAATTCAAAGCGGCCACTTTCAAATAGAAGACTGGGGATATTCAAGCGACAATTCCAGACTTTTAAATAGAAGATCCGATTTCCAGGCGTCGCAACAGGTCCTCTTATTCACTCATTTTGTCAATGACTTTCAAGGCATCTTCTATTTGAAATCAGTTTTCCCAACTACTCCAAACCTGATTTCAAATAGAATATGGGTATACCCGAATATTCTGGAATATCTTCTATCTTAGTGTCACGAAGTATAATGGAGTTTATCATAATCCCAATATAGCTGGGTAGAACCCAAATGACCCCCCCAAACTCAATAACCATAACCCAAACAGGTTTCAGGTGGGTAAGTAAAATCCTCCCAAAAAAAAAGCAATCAACCAGGGGCTCAGAATTAGTACCGTACCAATGGGTTTTTATCACCATCTTCGCAGGCGAAGACGGGAGTGAAGCGACTCTAGTGGATATTTGCGAACGTCAATTGATGCTCATCCATGAGCTACTTGGGTTGCGTTTCAAACGGCAGCACTCCATGGTGTGTGTGTCGAGATATCTGATCCTGAAACAGGAGATATCACCGAAAAAACCTTAGAGAACCCGACTGTTTGACACAAGGGTGAACTTTGAGACTTGAAACCAAGTACTATTAGATACTTTGACATGTCGAGTGCATGTCTTTCGCATCATGTGTGCCTAGCGTTTTTTACGATCATCAGTATTCTATGGGTATATTGATACTACAACTTTCTCACTACAGAAAAACAAGAGAATCTTTCGACTTGAGCAAAGGTTTGGTCGGCTTTTTCATGTCCATGGTCTGAATGGAAACAATAGTAGCTGCTTGTGATGTTATTTTTTTTTACTTTTTGTAGCCTTGACTAGTAGAAGAGAAGGCCGAGGCACCCGACGAGGTGACATATGTTCTGGCCCTTCTGCATACATGACGAGCATTTGACTGTGAAAACGTTTGTTCTTGTGACTCATGAATACTAAGGGTGATTTAGCAAAACTCGGTCCTTAGATTGTGGACTGTGGAACCTTCTGTTTTAGAGTTGTTCAAAATGTCTGTAGTTGAACCTCCAAAGCGTTTTTCCTTTTGAATCTCACTGCGGGCCTTGGTCTGAGGTTGAACAAGGAGTTTGTTCTGGTGGCAATGGGAATCAAAAAAGAGTACTACCTCGGGAGACTCAGCACGGATTGTTGCTCCAGCACGGATTTTCACTCGAACCCAAAACAGTTTTGAATGCCTTAGACCTACCCTTAAATGAACATGATGATGAGTTTGGGATGACACTGAAATGCTCAATCTGATCGCTGCCTGGAATAGCACTAGGAGTATGAGTAGCAGTAGGAGCAGGAGCAGGAGGAGGAGTAGGAGTTTTCACATGAGGCATCACTTCTGGGGCTGTCTTAAGGGACAACGGTTGCCATTTTTGGAGCCTGGTACAGTGGATATATTTAGGAACGAGGCATCGATCAAGTCCTGACTTTTGTTTTCAATCAGGGAAGTCACTGCGGAGGGGTTAGCAATATATCATCGGGATGGCAAATTTGTGGCCACTGCCAGCCATGGCATTCCAGATTCCTAAATCACCAACGAAAGACAAACTCCAAAAACACAAAGCTACCAACAGGAAAAATCATATTTATATCTGGTCAAATTATAACGACCTCACACGAGTTTTGGGCCCCCAAAAGGTAGTGAACAGCAAGGGAAATGGAACCCCTTATTTCATTCTAGGTTCGTGAAATATTATTCCATTTGGCCATATATATAGTGTATTTTGAGTCTACAAACTTTTGTATACTTTCAAGAACTCATATTCTTGGGCAGTAAAGATTATACGCTCTTCACTAGCCTTTGCTAATCCTTTCTTGAGGGTTTGGGGGGCCATATATATGGGGGTTACTCAAGTTCCGACGTCTTGTAGTACCATCCCCAAAACTAACAGTTCGCCCCTGAAAATAGGCTTGTCTCCAAAATGAAAGGATCATCTTCCAAACATCAATCTTTAGGTGCCAACTTGTTGTTAGTTTCAGGGTAAAAGGAACCCATTGAAGACATCAAATCTTGATGTAAATGGGTATTTTTTGTTGGATAGGTAGTATATTGTTTATATCGTTTTTTGGATAGGTAACATTTTGAAGAAATCAACATTTTGAAGAAATCGAATCAAATCACATCGTTACCCTCCAGGAAACTAACATATCCCCAAAAAATGGCATTTTTTGAGTCGATGATTTTCCGAACTTCCCGTTTGGTGGGATATGTGTGGTGGATATGTGTTAGTTCCCTGGAGGGTATATTTCCCCCCAACCAGTAGGTACATCGTTTGGATGATATAATTATGGCCTCAGGAAGGTGCTTGATAGCCTGGAGCTCTTCCAAAATTCACATGAAGGTCGACCTGGGCGTGGTGGATGGATGGATGGATGGATGGATGGGCAGAAAAAATAGCGACCTTCTTTTTGCACCTGGAATTTAAATGGTGAAAAGGAAGAGAATCCCACAAGGTGAGCCCCCTACCAGTTGTAACTGGGTGTATAACTCCTATAACTAGGGTGAAATAAGAACAGTTAGCCATTTCTTTTCGGCCATTTATAGGGGCCCTATAACTCCATTTATAACTGCTTTTCGGGGCCCACCTTGTACAAATCCACGTAATTCAGGTTAAGGATTTGAGACAAAAAAATTGCCGGGATCCAATCAGCTCACCGAAACTGAGAATGGCTGATTTGAAGGTTTCACCTCAATGTCCGTGTTTTGTTTTCGGTGATGAAAAAAAAACATCCCGATTAATCATTAGCTAAAAGTAGGACATAGGTGGTGGTAACTCAAGCATTTTTTTCACCCCCGTCCTTTTGTTGCCAAAAATTGCTCCAGGTTCAAACAACAAATTATTTGGAGATCCAAGCAGGGAATTTTCAGGATAATTTGCTCTGTCGCTTTGGGAGATCTTTCAATTTTTTCAGCCTACGCCAACAGATGCTAATGCTGATGCTTCAGTGAGCCGCTCACGTCATTTTGGGCATCATTTTTTCCGGGGTGTTAGATCAGGCAATGGTAAATTGGTGGTTTGGGGCCCGGTGGTTTGGATTTCTGGGATCCCCCCTGTGAAAGGGATTGTTAGTTGGGGGAATCCCAAACCACCGGGTCCCAAACCACCAATTTCAAATTTACCTTGACTTCACCGACTTAATTGCAGGTGAATGGTCAACAGTTGAATGGTCGCATGTGGGTTTTCAAACCTCCAACAAAAATGCAGAAAAATAATTTCACAAACAACAAGGGGCATCACAGGAAATATATGTATTTTTTTACAGTACAAGATACAATATATGAATAATATATGATATATATATATATATATGATTTATATTCTATATTTATAATTTATAATATATAAATATATTTAATATATAATATATATTATAGTATTTACATATTTAAATTATATGCAAATTTCGCACTCTTCAAATCATTTGAGTACTGAGAGCCTTCAGGACCCCTTCCCTGAAACTAGCCTGCCTACGACGAAGGCATCTTACGTGGTGCTGAGTGGGCTGGCATCCAAGCGCTCAAAAATGCACCTTGGGCCCTGGTCGATGTGTTTGGGAACTTCCTGGAAGGGTCTGAGGGTGTTTGTTGATATCATGATACTGGAACGATGGTTCAGAAATCTCGCACCACCTGGGGAACCGACATTCCCGGACCCAATGGCAACATGGCAACAATACACCTCACTGAGGCATGTATCCTGAATGAAATGCGCAACGTCACGCAGGCCACGGGGTTCTTGGGACGTTTTCGTTAAAACAAATCAGAGCTTTTGGGAAGGCCTTTGAAAAATGACAGAAGGAGATGACAGATGTTTTTCCTAGAACTTTTTTGTTGGATGATTTTGTATTGTTGTGTAATTATTTTTACAAATCAATCTAAATCATATCCTTGTTCTCACGCAATTTTTGCTTCACTGAACCGCTCAGCTATTTTGTTGCAGAGATCCAACAAAGATCCGCATTTTTTGGGTACGTTGAAGGACTGGCTGGTGGTGCTGCCCAAGTTGATGGCCATCACGACCGCACCTTCTATCACTGAATCACAAGAGTGGCTTGGATTTTCCTCGGTTCACCTTGGGGTTGGCGTTACAACAGCCGTTCACTGCAGGAGACAAACGGTTGGCTGGCAGGCTGGCATGTTCACTGAATTGCTGTGAGAACAGGGGGCACAAATCATCATGGCATCACTATCAATCATCGTATCATCATCACATCATCTTCGTATCATTGACATAGAACTACCATATAATTATCATAACCTGATCATATCATTAGCATATCATTTGCGTAACCCTCTCGTATCATTATCATATCATATGAATGATTTCATTCACATTATTATATCATACCATCTTATATCGTGTCACATCGACAACACACACACCTATATATATATATATATTTTATATACACAGATTATCATGGTATATCACATCATGTCTTGTATATAAACACATATTGTTGGCCCATTTTCTTGTTGGCACATTCCCTCGCAGATAGATTTTGGGGAACAGACGGTCTCCAAGGGGAGGAATGGCCTAGTGACTCAAAGTTCTCTCCATAATCCGCGAGTATGTTTTTTGTTTGGATCATGTGCGCATTATGTATATAAAGATTGTATGCTTGTAGAATCCAACGATATTTCTTACACTTTGCATGGAATATCATGGAATAAACATAATATAATCATAGTTTACAAAACACGCACATATTATGTAAATTTCATGTATTTTCTCTTTTCCTACGGAGCTTCTTTACAGACCGTTTTTGAAACTTCAATGATCGGACTTACCCCACTGCTCACGTCCTCGAGGACTACCCAAATTCAGCACATATATACTTTTTTGGTGTATCAAAAATGGATAAAAATGGTTATACTATATAGCACATATATATATATGATGATATGATATATACGATTTGACATGTCTATATGAATATGTATAATATGCTGAAATCTCATAAGAGCGGCCAAATTATATAGCTTTATGGCCTTTGATATGAAGAATCCCATCATGTTTCTTGGGTCCTCTTAGTACTGTCCATCTGTCCGTGTTCTTGGATTCAATTTTGAAAGCGTGACCCGAGGGTTTTTTTCGTGGCTCAAGTGAGTTCGGGTGGGGAATTTATGTCAGGAATGATTCGCCGATTCACCCGTTCCATCCCAGCAAAACACAACCTGAAATTGGGTCCACCAATCTGATATGGGACTCCTTTTTCGGGAGGTTCTGCAATGGTCATACCGTTGATGGTTCAGAAATCCGGTGGTTTCGCACCAGTTGAGGTTGGTAGTTAGCTTATCCCATTATTTACAGGGTTTTTTATATCCCAGGTGTTTTTTTTCGCCCGATTTCTGAACGATCAACAGTAAATGACGAAACGCAAACAATATGGATTCTAAGTGGTGGTTGAAAATATGATATAGTCAAATTGGATCGTTTTCCCAAATTTCGGGATATACTATCAACTGGTTAGCCGGATTGCTTCCATCAACAGTACCTCACTTTTGAAAAGAAATCAGGCTGGCCATCGAGGGTGCCGAGATCCTGACTCAATGCTGTGACAAATTAGCAAAGTCCATGCCCTTTGGAAGCACTTTCATGGAGGGGAGGGCGGGCCCGTCACTACTTGGATGTACCGTTGGAAGTGCTGGTAAAAGGTTAGGATCAGTGGGTTATAACCCTAGTAAATCCTATGTATGAGTAGGTGAAATAAGCCATTTACTAACCATTTGTTGAATTCCTGGCCAATCCTAGTAGAAAGAAAAACAAATGGAGGTCAGCAACAGTGCCTTTGCCGCGGTTGTCCTGCATGGCAGTTTTTTGGAGGGTGAAGATAGGTTGAAGAGAAGCTGCTTGTGCATTGCTGCGCTCTAGATGAAGATGAATAGTCCTCTTGGTAGAAGTGATTTGACTCCATCTTATCAGCATGATTTGGTGGTCAAAATGTTCAACAGGACATATGTTTCCATATCATTTCCATATATTTTCACCTATTTTCACATGTGTTCATACATTTCCATATATATTTTCACATGTATTCATACATTTCCATATATTCCGGCATGGGTTTTTTACATTTTCATACATACTCTCCATGGGTTATGTATTTTTCACTGTTTTTTCACGGGAAAATCTCATAGAGGTCATCAAACTCGGGCGAGAGCTCCAGCTTGTACAGTCGGGTCGAATCACTATTTGCTTTATGATGCAAGGTGGGCCCCTACTACTAGGATGCCCCAGGAAGCTTCATTTTTTGGTGGTTTATTAAGTTTATGTTAGTTTTCCAGGGTTTTCTTAGAGTATTTTTTGATGTATACTTGGAGGATCATTCCATGATACGTGGTTAATAACTATGGTTAGTAAGTCCCCAATATCTGGGTTATGGGACTGCTTCCTTAAATGGCCGTTTCATCGCTTGTCAATGGGGGGTTACTAACTGTACCCACAGGCGCCTTCGTTTGCCCAAGGTCCCACAATTTAGGGATTGGTTTGAGGTTTCATGGTTGCAGTGCACCTTCAAACACATACCACACTCACGTTTAGGGTTGCAAATTTAGGGATTGGTTTGGGGTTTCATGGTCCCACTGCACCTGAGAACACATACTACACGCCACGTTTAGGGTTTTAAATTTTAGGGATTGGTTTGGGGTTTCATGTTTGTACCGCACCGTTCAAAGCACGCTAGAGACCACGTTTAGGGTTTTAAACTTTAGGGACTGGTTTGGGGTTTCATTCTTGTACTGCACCCTGAAAACCACGCTAGAGACCACGTTTAGGGTTTTAGATTTAGGGATTGGTTTGGGGTAACATGGCCACTGCACCCTTCAAAGCACGCTAGAGACCACGTTCAGGGTTTTTATTCATCTAGGCCGATTACCAAGTGTACTTACTAACTGGGATGGTCCTCCAAGTACTAGTTGGAAAATGGAGGAAGAACATATAAACCAACTGGACAAATTCTGGCAACCTGTTCTTCTTGAAACGATCGTTATAAATGGAGTGACATAAACGGTCCCTTGTAAATAGCCGAAAATCAATGGGTTTCACTGGGGTTATTTTTTTCCCGAAATAAAAGCCCACCTCGTACCAGATAAGAAAAATTAAGTTCATGATTCATGAATCATTCCTCTGCTCCTACCCTTCACTGGTTGTAGATTTTGGTTGGCAATCCACGCCCCAACCCGCTGTCCCTGCAGGGAAAAAGCTACTTACTCCATCACCCATAGCAAGACAACATGTGGAGATATGAAGGCGGGAGAGATCGAGGATAGAGGGGAGAAACAGTCGATATTCGTTCCGTGACTTGTTTCGGGTTGAGTTTCTTGAACAAAACAGCCGTGAAAACGTTCGAGAACGCCTAGGCGAGCTATGTAGATTGGAAACTACCTATGCAACCTACATATGGTTGGAGAGACAGTGTGTCTTCCAGGGGTTCCACAATACATCCTATATTTTTAATTAACCTCTATTGTTCCTTCAGACAGAAACCCGCAAACTATCCTTGGTGTTCAGCTTTCCATCAGCTGTACTTTTTCATCAAAATGCCATTCTGCGGCTTGCAAATGGCACAGTCTAGGTGGTGGTTTCAAACATTTTTTATTTTCATCCCTACCTGGGGAAATGATCCATTTTGACTTCTGCATATTTTTCAGATGGGTTGGTGAAGAACCACCAACTAGACAGTGGTACACATGTTTTACAATCGAAAGTTGCACCATGAAAGTACGTCGACTTTCTGACCTGGACTTGCCAGGCTGCGATCACAGAGGAGGAGTGGTTGAATGCCATTCAAAACGCCGAGAAACAGAAACTGAGCTGCTACATTCTGATCCTGTAGGGTGGTGATTTGTGCGAAACTTCCCGAAACAAATTGTTCGAGGGCAGAATTCTGGCCTCCACGAAACTATTCGAATATATTCGTTGATAATTTTCTTCAAGCATCGCCATAGCATCGCCATCGCAAGGCAAAATTATCTCAAATTCATGCCGTGCTTAGTCACCGTTCGTCATTTTCTTGCAATTTCATGCCTTCCTGGACCTTCGAAATTTCGGGTGCCTTACTCCTGGTTCCTTTACTAACGGGTGTCGGGATCCGCCATCTTTCTTAGGGTATTTCAGGACAGTACACCACCCCTTAGCTTGGCGCAAAAGGTGCATATGGTGCATATGGCCATTTTTTTTTTGGGGGTTTCGGCCTAACCAACTGCGGGATGCGCCGACGGTCTTAGGAATTATTTGGTGGCGAAAGCCACGCAGCTCTTCATGCAAATCGCCTTGGGCTTTGAAGTCTCCCAAAGTCAGGCCTGCGAGTTCGGCGATGGGAGTGAACTCAGGGTATCCCATTGAAAGTTTGGGGGGTTTTGCCAAAAGGGGGTTTCCTAAAATGGTGGGTTTCCCCAACAACCAGGGGTTTTCCTACTAAAAATGATCAGCACTTGGGGTGTGAAATGGGGAAACCCACCATTTAAGGAAACACCCATATAGGGGATGGGAAAATCAACCTGTGTTGTTTTTTTGTTTGGTAGGGGTTTATAGTTTGTATTACTTGATGGTGGCTTATGCAAACATTTTTTTGGAAATTTCATCCCGAAAATTGGGGAAATGATCTAATTTGACGAGCATATTTTTCAGATGGGTTGGTTCAACCGCCAACCAGGTAGGGGTTTAAATTGAGAATCTAAAAGGATTTGCTATTCGAGGTGGGTCCCAGAGTTTATCCCAGCTGATCGGGGTGCCCTGGCACATGTTTTCAGGTTTGACCTGACCAAAGACGAAGGCTGCAGATATCCAGAAAATCATCGAAACATTTCTGCCAGAAAATTGAGCAATGAACAAACCCTGGCTGTTTAGAGTATATGCAGGGGATCATACTACCCATATGGGGATTATGATCAACCATTACAGAGATCCTTTTTAAGCAACCAGTAAAATAGAAAGTGAGGCCGTTTTTTTCTTGTGGCTCAATTGATGAGGATAAGTTGGTAGCGTGAAAGTACAAGTTCAGGCTTGCGATGGAATGTAAAATTCAATTGCTTCTTCTAAGAGATTCTGGATCCAGGACAATCCTTAACATCTACTATAGTAATACTGATACTGTTGATGGTTCAGAAATTCTGCTAATCGGTTGATATGGTGGATATGCCTTTTTTTCCTGCACCATCAACAGTAGTATTGCCTATTTGCCAGTAATAGCGACCTCATGCGACCTCCAACTCTTTGGGCCGCTCATGATTTACCAGCATTTTTCAATGTTCAACTGTTGCGACTGCTTTCCTTGAAAATTTGCTGCGTTTTTGTCTGAATTGCATGAGATATGTTTTTTGAAGAAACCCGCGTTTTGGGTCATCAGACCTGAAACTGTCTCTTGTCATGTTCCCACCCTAAGGGGCCCACCCCCCCACCACCGCAATGCCACCCCACCCCAAGAGAATAAGGCCTTGTTTAGGGATTAGGAAAACCACCATTGTCCCTTGGAACCAAGGCCTTATTTTCTGGTGGGGGTTGGTATTTGCGGGGTGGGCCGCCTAGATTCCCATGAATTATTTGTCCCATATTTTTTTTCTTTGGTGAATTTCCAGGT
Organism: Breviolum minutum Mf 1.05b.01; assembly: GCA_000507305.1. NCBI lineage: Eukaryota > Dinophyceae > Suessiales > Symbiodiniaceae > Breviolum > Breviolum minutum. The sequence goes on from DF241540.1 coordinate 43,872, forward strand.
AGATCTCACTGTATTGACGGAGAGTGTCGGCCAAGACCTTGTACGACTAATTGAAGGCGAGGATGATTTGAATTTCATCCAAATTACCAAAGGTCTGAAATGGAGTCACCTAAAATTCCCACAATTCTGGTATCCCTCCCAGTCCCTCCCTAGCTGATTTGGATACATTCCGGGATCAACTAACATAGCTGGCTGGAAAACGGGCCCGGATTGAAGATGTATTTCCTATTGAAAATGGGGATATTCCATTGCTATGTTAGTTTACCAGAGGGTATATGTTTTCACCATTAGAACGCATTTTTGCTTGTTGTTTTTTGTGGGTTGGTGGAACATGAAAGGCTGACACTATTTTTCAGATGGTTTAGAACCAGTCTGCAGAGGCCTTTCTTTACATCGTATGGAAGGATGTTGCTTGATATTCCAAAAGGGCTACTATCTTTTTCACCCAGTCACATCAAGCAAAGTAAAGGTTCAGTTCATAGGTATCCCCTTGGGATATGATTTACACTCCCTGAACAGCAAAAGGTTCCGAAAATAGGCCAAAAATTGCCCCAAAAGGAAATTCATCTTCCAAGGGGTGTAATCCTGGTGGGTCACTGGATGCCATAGGGGAGGTTTGGGTCGGTTTGATGTTTGATTCGTGGGTTTTTTCCCAACTTGCTATTGGCTAACTCTCCGAATCCGAGTCCGTCCCGAAACATACGGTCCGTTGATGGTGAAAAGAAATCCGCACAAAACCCGTTTGAGACAGGTAAAAACCCTGTAAATCATGGGATAAACTACCATATCACGTGGTGAGTTTACCGGATTTTTGAACCGTAGCATGGCCATCATCTTCTTCAGTTGGAGATCAAGATGGGCTGAAGCTATCAGTGATTCGGCCGTAGCAGCTTACCCCTAACGTTGATGGAAGTTTTTTGGGATGCCGACATGCCCAAGCCTACACCAGCATGTTACGCCAAGGTGAATGTTTGATCCACAGTATGGCATTTGAAATACGTCCAAAGATATTAAGTACACATCTTGATCCTGATGATACTTGATCTTTCTGTATTATCTACGTATTGACGTATCGAATGATGTATCTGCTGTAAAGAATGATCTATAATGTATATCAATCAATTATATCATATATAAAATATATGTTTGTATGTATGATATCATATATGTGCCATTCTGTCTATTCTGCACATAGTATGTTTGCTTGTTTATTTATATTTTTATATTTCCGTTTGTGCGTCTATTCTGGTCTGCATATCGGTCCAGACTGTCTGTTCGTCTATCTCTTCCTCCATGTATCCGTCCAGTAACTGTATCTAGCCATCAACTTAAATCAATCCTCCCTGAAACTTAGCAGCTGCAAATTTTTTGGTTGGAAGATCCATTTCCGATTCTAAGACCAATTTTCAGGGGCAAAGTGTTAGTTTCAGGGAGTTGCATGTATGTTTGTTTGGTTAAAGTGTGTACTTGTCTATCCCCAGATGCTCGATGAATGTATGGAATATTTACCTGGGAGCTGCATTTGGCATAAATTTGACCCAAATGATGAAGCATCTTGGGATCTGTTTTACATATCCACTCACTCTACAAAAAACACCGACTTCCAACCTTTGGGCACCAGGCGATCTGAATCAGAACTTGGTTGTGCCGCCGGAGCAGGAGCTGGCATCTTTCCCATGGAGAAATACAAAAGCTCCTTTTGGCCAATATGTATAATACGTAGATCAACAAAAAGACTTTGCCTGGTGATTCAATTCGTGACCTTTTTGGGATGGTGAAAACGTGACCCTTTCAAAGGCGAATCGTGACCTCCAACTAGGGGATCAAAAGGTCACTTTGAATCACCTGGTGGAAATCATGTCATTTGTTGATGTTCGTTCTTTGCACAGTGTTTACAGGGATTGCGGTTCGGGCCGGTTGGGTCGGTGAAATCAAGATTTTCTTTAGACCTCCGAAAGCTTTCACGGTTTGACTGTGTTTTGCTGTTTTTTTTTCCAAGCTAAAACACACACTCGGCTCTATGCATTAGCCACTGTCAACCCCTCAACTTTTTGTCTGTTTATGTACCAGCACCTTCAAAGGGGTGCCAAATGGTTCCTAAAGGGTATCAATTCTCCATCCCTTAGGGTTTAATTGGCACCCCTTTGAAGGTCCAGGTATGTTTGCGTTGGCTGTTTGCCATTTCTTTGCTGTTTTTTGTTCACTGCATCTGGTTTTTAAAATCCTTTCACATCATCGCTTGATCCTCGTGGATCCGTGAGGAGATCGTGGATTTGCTGTTTCTGGCGCAAGCAGCATGGACCGACTTGGAAACGGAACTCAAGAAATCTGTGCGCTCCGCAGACATCCCCAGCACCAGTATCAAGGAGGTGAGGGCTGGCGGTTGGGGAGACTTGTGGGTTTCGGCGCTGAGATTTGCTCCAGTTCCCCCCCAAAAATGGACTTCTCATGAAACCCGACTTTTGCCCTTTGCATTGGCGTAGTTTCTCATTCTTATCACAGACCATCTACGAACTGGACATCCTAAAAGAGTCCCAAAAAGGCAGGGGAGGCTGCCCAACTGTTGGACCCGTAAACTAGTTGTTGGCTCGTTGTTGTTGTTAGCAACTTCCGGCGAAGTTGGGTGAAATTTGGAGGCCACAAATTGGCAAAGGCAACAAATTGCAACAGGTGAACAAGTACCGATAGCACCATTCTCTTTTTTTTTATGAGCCACAGAGGTTCCTCTCCAAATCCTATCTTTTGGAAGGGATTTTTGTAAATGTTTTTCTGCTTTCAGAACCACGGTGATGCCGAAAAATGCGGTGGATTCATTGCTGCTACACTGTGAACTTCAAGGTTTAGCTGGGTCATGGACCGAAGTTTACGTCAATGTCAATGGAACCGTACATTGAATCGACCAGAAGGAGAGACTTTTGTTGTCTGTGTAGTAATTTTACCATGTTTATTTATAGAACATTTCTTTTAGCATTATGTTCGCCTGATATGTTTGATGTTATCATTCCTGATGCCCTAAAAAACTTTCATCAAGAAAGAAATCTCTTCCAATGACAAAAAACAGCGCCAACATTCTCAAACAAGTGGGGTTTCACGTTTCGTTTCGCCGACGCCCCGGTGGTGGTGGTTTCCAGGTGGCTCGTTTGAGTCGATTGGCCTTGACGAATATGGCCTCTGCTGTCAGCCTCTACGTGAAAAGTGGCATTGCCTCCGGCACAGCGGCACCTGTGCCCTTGGCACCGACCGGTCTGGTGGTTTGTCGAAGGATCGACAGAAAAATCGACCCCAAAAAAATGGTTAGGTTTTTGATGTAATCTTGATATATCTTAATCATCTTATGGCAAGCCTTCCCACTCACCTATCAACAGGTAGTTATTGATAATAGATATCAACTTTTGGAAATCGATGGCTGCAACTAGGCATGGTATGATTGCTTCCACCTAGAGGTGCCTCATTAGTAACGGCAGCGCGAGCCGCGGGAGCCGCGAGTTTGGCGAGTTTTCAAAACCGGCAGATGGTTTTTTTTGCGGCAAGTGTTACAGTGTTACAGATTTCCACAAGACTCAGGGGTGTATACCCGGACCCTCCAATGGTCTGAAATTTGAGCCCCTCAACCACCAAAAACAGACCCGGGGCTGAAATTTGACACCCTTGGAGGGTCCAGGTACACATGATTTTGATTTTGTTCCCCATATGAATACCTGCAGAACATGAGAATAAATCCCCAAAAGCATAGGGCTGATGAAATGATGATAAAGCTTGGTAGCTCTGGGCTTTGTACCCTTTCATTTCATAGTAGCTTTTGCAAATGACTCTCTCCCTAAGAATCCTGACCCTCAAAAATGGCTAGTTTGAGGACCAAAACACCCCTGCTATTCAAACAGGTTCTTTCACCTTTCCATTGCAGGGTCCTTGGGGATTCTTAGGGCTGATGTTTTTCTTGTGGATCGATTTGAACATGAGGGTCAGAGAGGATGGAACTGTATGGTCCAAGATGACAAGATGCCGAATTCTCGAATTCTGTGAATCTTTGCAATGCTTTGGTTCAGGAAGCGAAGCGATGAATCATTGTGATCACTGGTGTATGACGTCATATAATTAGTTGATTTTGTTATGTACCTGTGTAGATTCAGGTAATGATGATGATTATCATTATTAGATATTGTTATGGTTACTCAGCTTTATTGATTATGTATGTAATAAATTGTAATAACTTATTTCACAGTTTGATTTGTTTCTGATGACGAATCCGTTGGTGGTCCCAGTTGCATTTTTGCGAAGCCGTTCATGTTGATGTCCGGCAAATAACGACCCAAGCTTTCAGGAAAGGCATCCATTTGAAGAAAAACTTGCTGAGATTGCAAGTCTTTGTGACCTTTTTGGGAGGATTCGGTTAAGTGACCAACCCTTTTCGATCGGGGATGGAAAAGGTCACGGTCATTGAATCACCCAAGTGGTTGTTTAGGGTATATAGGGATTATACATGATTATTATACTACCCAGTTATATGGGGATTATTTCACAGGATCCCTATTAAACAACCAGGATTCAACGGAAGGGTGACTTTTGGCGGATCAAAATCCTCAAAAGTTTCTCGGATCGATGATTTTTGCCGCAAGCCCCCATGGCAGAATGGCCCATGGGTTTCACCCATCGACCCTTCCTACCGGTAGCGCCTAGGGGCTCTTTTAAAAAAACTTGGAACCGGGGCTCCTTTTTTTGAAACAGATGGGTTCCCACATTTTGTGGTTTCGATTTTGTTGCAACAGAGGCGCTTAGGCGGCCCTAAACTGACCCTCCGGTAAACTAACATGGCAATGGAAAATGGACCCGGATTGAAGATGTATTCCCTATTGAAAATGGGGATTTTCCAGCCAGCCATGTTAGTTTACTGGAGGGTACCCCAAAAAATTCTGCGCTAGCCCTATTTTTTGCATGGCCACATCCCAGTCCATGGAGGCCAATGGCGACCCACCCACCATGGAGGCCAACCAACCCCCAAAACCCCGAGGTCTATGACATCGACCTTGCGAGCTCCCAGCGCTCCGCTTTGGAGAAGTTGGCCAAGGAAACCTCTCTCCTTAGCTACGGCTATGACCCAACGACGCTTTTTTGAAAAAAAACACACCTAAAAGAAAAGAAGGGACAAATTTGAGGCAAGCCTTCAAAAATGCACATCAATCAAAACTAGGTGGTGGTTTCAATGATTTTTTATTTTCACCCCGAACCTTGGGAAATTGATGCAATTTGACTAATATTATTCAAATGGGTTGAAACTACCACCTAGAGCATTGTTTTTTTCAAAGATCATTGGGGTGTCTTTTTGAATACTTGGAAAAGGCCCCGCTTTTTCAGTAGGTTCAGCAGACTCTGGCCTCTCAATTGTCATTGCCAATGAACGCTTCCCCGGCTTTTCGGGGGTTTATGTTTTCCTGGGGTGACAGCATCTTATTGAGATGGTCATCGATGTTCACTAGTACTGTTCAGTGCAGCACTCTCGTGTGAAAGCAAACAGGTTTCAAAATAGGCAATGCACGAAACGTCTTTGAAGATGTTGTGCACAGTGAAACCACGCCTCGAACTCAAAAAACATGGTACGACCCTTTACAATTCCTCTGCATAGGCATAGGACTCTCTATATCATATATATATATATATACACACTATTCACTATGTGTATATATGTATATATGAATATATACTATATATACTATAGGAAATGGCCGTTGGACGCAGATGATGTAAATATCCATCAATTCAAGATGTCATCAAAACAGACTGCTTTTTTCCGTGACTTCAACTCAGGAACTCGTGGATCCGCTTGAATACGACGCGACAAAAGTTTATAGACACCCACTGGAAACTCTTGAAGGGCTATCCTGCTTCGGGTGTGTATCCTCCAGTTGCTAAAGCTACTAACATTTGCATCATCCAGCTACCCGGCACAATGTGGTGAAGGGAGCTGGAGAGCAAATTTTGAGCCATACCCGGTACCAACAGGGGTACTTGGATGTCCCAGGAAGTTAGGATCAATGGTTAGTTAAAATGGGTTATTTCACCTACTTATAAAAGGGATATTCATTAGGGCTACTTAACCCACTGATCCTAACCTTTGATCCCAGCACTTCCAACGGGACATCCAAGTACAAATTGTACAAATGTATTGACTGCATAAACATCCTTTTCTCATTTGGTTTAGTGGAAGCATTGGAGTATTCATCCCTGGCCTACCAAGACTTGATAGATATGGGTGTTTCCAAAAATATGGGTACCTCAAATTGGATGCTTTATAATGGAAATCCCTAGTTAAAATGGATGATTTGGGGGTACCGGGTAACACTATTTTCGGAAACAAACTAATATCTATTTTTAAACCAAGGTTATCAATAGCTGTGAATGTAGTGAGATGAGTTTAGAATCGTCATCGGGTTTAGAGTTTTTTTTTTCCCAACTTGTATGTCATGTTTGTTTCTCAACAGGGTCTGAACAGGTGTTTTCTGCAAGCACGTGATATCCAATGATGTAGGAATCCTTCATCATGCATTGCAATCCAATTTGTAACATACACATTACCCATGAGGTGATTTGATTTTTGAATCTCACTTGATTGCTTGTCTTCCCATAATTAAGCACCTGTTTGTGCATGTGCAACAGCGATGGGGCACGTTCAAAAGAGTGATATCACATGATTAAAGCTAGTGATAAGAGGCCCGTATGACCCAAGGTATACGGGTCTCTAAACCTATTGTAGTCATCCTTGGTTTGATTTAAGGACCTCCTGCTAAGCTTATCTTGGGATTGGCAGCATATTTCCACATCTGTGATTGTAATTGTGCTGATGTAATGTGACACCTTACTTACATCTGGGAACCATCCCGTACCATCGTTCAACATTATTAAAGAAACGTTGTTGACCACCTTTGTCTTTAACTTGAATTACACCACCCAAAAAATAACGGCTGGAACTTCAGTAATTGGTGGTTTGTTTCAGATGTGCTTCCTCCTTTTCCGAAGTTCCGCGGCATTTCTAGGTTCCATGTTGAACAATTCAAGGGTGTAGTTTGTTTCTTACAAACGCTTCCTGGTTTGTCCAGGGATGCCGACTCTTACCACCCTGGAAGTTTAACAGGACATAACCCCTGAAAAATGGTGGGACTGGAAGACGATCCTTTCCTATTGAGTTTCGATAACTTTTCAGGGGGGCGAACTGTTAAACTTCCAGGGGGGTACTTTTTTGCTTCATTGGTGTTGTGATTTTGATCGATGAAAAAGACTCTTGTTTTTCACATGACATGCTTTTTTTGGACTTCCGGGTTTTTTGCTTTGTAAAGTTCCATGGCACACAAATTGTAGTGTTCTTAAGGGGGGGGGTGTTCAAGGGGAGGGGGTAACTGGGGAACCCTAAGGATTCCTAGGAAAGATTGGGGGAACTTTAGGGACCATTAGAGAAGACTGGATGCAATTTGTATGACGCTCTACAAAGACTCCACTTCATTGCAGCAACGGTGCTTTTAGGCAGATATAGAGCAACCTAATCTTGTTTTGCACCAAGTATGTACATATTCCTTTAGAGGAATATCGGATGATGTTTGAGATACATGCCGGAAGGCTACTGCTGGAATTTTACATCAATTATTTTTTTTAAAGTAAATGAACTGTTTGGTTTTCAGGTCTTCTTGGGTATGTAAGTCAAAACATCTCTAGTGATACTGTAACTGAGAACTCCTGCACCACCTAACATCTATCAAAATTTTGCAAAATCATGGGATAAGTACCATATATATTACCATATTACAACCCCTCTGGATCCATGGGACTGGTATATATATACCTACATTTATTTGGTTGATTTTTATGGTAAATCAGTAGGTAAATATACAAAATCGTCCCATGGATGCGTCATGGGAACTACTTAACAACTTGATTTTCGTGGTGCTTCATCAGTTTCGAAACTGAGGCAAATGTCCTCGGTTTTTACGTGGTATGAAGTCTTAGAGATCGCAGCATTGGACGTCGCCAATGGGAATAAGGAACGCTTGGCAGATGTGGTGTCACTCACTCCCCAGGTGACCGGGGGTTGGGTTCTGTTGGGACTTGTTCGTTCCGTGTTTGTGAGAAAGTGCGGCGCCTTGGTTGTTTTGCTTGTTGGGCTTGTTTTCATGTATGTTTTCGAAGGGATATTTAGATAAAAAAGCAAAATATTAAGATAGAGACTATTAATATGACGAGATAGTAGTGAATATACAGTATGCAGTATACTGTATAGTATACTCCATGTGTATCGTATAGGTTGATGCTGGTACTGTTGACTGGTGATGACTTGTAAGAATTGATAGCACTCAGAGTGGAATGCATTGACGCTTCATATCGATGCTGAGTTGTAATATCATTATGGCTGGTCAACCAACCCCGGGGTTACGTTGGGGGGGGTTGGTTGATTAGCCATAATAAATTGAATGCTTAAACGGTGCACATGTTGGAGTGAGTCACTCTCAAGACATGTGAGCAATGAAAAAAACCTGGTTGGTTAGGGTTTGTAGGGGATGAGATTCTACCCAGATATATAGGGCTTATTTCATAAACCATTACTCCAGGATCCCTATTAAACAACCAGGATTCACATGTGTACCTCCACTCCTGTAGGCTATTAGTGAGATGGAGACGGCCATGGACCAGCCGCTTGGCCAAAGAACTCACCATTCCATGGGTTGCCAAGGTGAGATGTGTCGTTTGATTTAATCGGATTTTTGTTGCCGCATCTTTTTCCTCTGGGTGAAAGATGCGAAGTTTCAAAGTCACAAATGGTGACGGAAAAAAACAGTTTGTTTTTTTTGCCAACATGAATTGCTAGGTGGTGGTTTCAAATATTTTTCATTTTCACCCCTACTTGGGGAAATGATCTAATTTGACTAATATTTTTCAGATGGGTTGAAACCACCAACTAGAATTGTTTTCCTGCCCACGCTCTATGGGTGTTTCCAAAAATAGGGGTACCCCCAAAATGGATGCTTTATTTCATGGAAAACCCTAGTTAACATCGATGATTTGGAGGGAGTTTTCCCCCGGATTTTCGGAAACATCCCGATTTTCGGGATCAAAAAAAAAACTGTTGAGGTTTAGTGGCGCGAACACCACTTGTGCTCCGGTCTCCTTCACGAGGGAAGAATGGCAGGCGCCTGTTCCGAGGGGGGGATGGAAATGGCTGGGAAGTACCCCTGGGATGCCATCTTGGGGGATCGTGGTTGAAGATATACCTTGGGAATCCCAATGATGTCAGCTTTTTGTGCTGGTTGGTGGTTTCAAATATTTTTTATTTTCACCACTATTTGGGGAAGATTCTCATTTTGACTAATATTTTTCAGATGGGTTGAAACCACCAACTAGTGTGGGTTCAGATCCAAGTTTGTTAACGATTTTTTGTTGAAAAAGGCGGGTTGCAAGGATTTTTTTTGATACTTCTGTGGCACCGGTGAAAACATGTATCTGGGCAAACTCTATGTACCATGACAACTGATGTTCAAGAGGAAAATACCACTCAAAGACTCAATTATGCTTGATGTTCTTTGTTAGTCCATCCAAACACATCCATCTTCCGATTGCACAATCAGGGAAGTGAAGATGCATTTCCCATGGCTGTGAAAGGGTGCGGGCCACATGCCATGTCCCAAAATGCTATAACTACTGTCGACTACTGTAGTACGTTAGCTCCTTGATATATTTCCACCCTTGATCATGCCTGGATATATGTGGTGTATGAAGTTGATATTTGTATTAGTATATATGTAACAATGTATACAGGTCATACACTGTGACATTGCATATGATGTGATGCGTCTCATCAGCAAAGTAGATGTCACAACATGCATGTATTGGTCGATCATCGGCCCTTTCTAAAGTAGGAACTGGTTACCATCGATGTTCACCTTGCACATGTAGTTGCTTATATATAATACAGCACATCAATAAATGATACAATTTCAATGTTTCAACTAATGGTAAACTGGTGGTTTGGGGCCCGGTGATTTGGGATTCTAGGGGTACCCTCAAGTAACTATCCCTTTCATAACAGCATCATAGGAATCTACCGGGCCCCAAACCACCAATTTACTACTAGTCGAATATATACATATAAATTCCTAGAACTGAAATGACCTTTGTTTTGCTTGGAATTTGTTGACCTTTGTTAAGGTCGTTAAGGGGGACAGTCCCTGACCTTCAATTAAACATTCACCCAGTTGTGCCTTTGCCGATGCACCTGCAGGGCTTGATTTCAGAAGTGGGAAAGCTACGCAGTTGGAGCCAAGAAGCCGCAGTGCGCTTCATCCTTCGCAATGAATTTAACGAGTGTCTTGGTAGGGAGATACACCCCGGAATCCTCGGCGGGTGGTTTAACTCAAAGATTTTTGGAATTTTTCACCCCGAAAGTTGGGGAAGGTGAACCCAATTTGACGAGCATATTTTTCTAGTTGGGTTGAAACCACCAACTAGGGAAGATGAACGGCTGGAACATAGTCATGGAGGTTTGGTTCAGATCATTTTCCTTTCTTTTCATGGGTGATGGCTGTAGGTTCCAGCCGTTACTTTTCCAGGGTGTAAGGAAAGGGAATCCAGTCCCGGAAAGTTGCACAACAATACATACCGCCGGTTTGTGACGGCTCGCCGCAACGCGTATGTGTGATATTAAGTGCAATTAGTAGAACAGAATTGATAAATTTCTGTACCTAGAGCCCCTTCATGACGACTCTATTTTTGAAGGTCAATCCTGAAACAAGCAAGGTCAACAACTTCCAAGCAAAATTCCATTTTCCCCATTTCGATGCTGCCGGGCATTTTTTTTTGTGATATAGCTGTAGATCACTTCAAAGGTCACAACCCGAAAGAGTTGAAGATGAAGGGGCTGGTTTTTCCTGAAAGTGGAGTTTTCAAGTGGAGTTTTGGTTGTGTCCACCTTTTTATCGCTCCAGTGTTTGAAACACGGTAGACCACTGTGATTCTGCTACTTGGATGTCCTGTTGGAAGTTAGGATCAATGGTTCGTAAAATGGGTATAACCATGGTATAACCTACTTATAAATGGGATATTCATTAGGGTTATAACCCACTGATCCGCCTAACCTTTGATCCCAGCACTTCCAGGGACATCCAGTGATCAAACCAACTGTAAGTATTGAAACCGCTTGAAACCTCGACCAGCCTTTTCGGGGCAACAACCTGATTTGTGACCTGTACACACCCCGAAAGTTTAACAGGACATAACCCCTGAAAAATGGTGGGACTGGAAGACGATTCGATCCTTTCCTATTGGGTGAAACGGTAACTTTTCAGGGGCGAACTGTTAAACTTTGGGAGGGTATAGATGGTGTTTTAGAATTGGATACACTATGATACACTTAAAATGGTGAATCAGACTAGTTGATTCAGCTACTTTTCTTGGACCGTGGGCCAGAAATTGGGACTTCAGCAATTTAATTAAACATGTTCAGGATCCAGATTTACATGTTGCTTGCACAGCAACCTACAAATCTTTCTCCCAAAAAACAAATCATGGGTCCTGTTGTTTAACCCTCACTTTTTGCAACCAAACCAATGGTGACGTTCAACCCCTGAGAACACGGTCACCATCTCATGGGTTCCATCTCATGGGGGGATCCAAACTCAGGTCTACCACTTCTTTGGCCGTGACTTTGCAGGACAGATTGTGCCGTAGTTGTGTGGTGGAAGGGGAAAATCACCAAAAAATCATCCCGCGTAAAAAGGGGTTTCCTGTTTTTTTCTATCTATATATGTACCCTCCAGGAAACTAACATATCCCCAAAAAATTGGCATTTTGAAGATGATTTTCCGAACTTCCCAAGGTGGGTATATAGATTTTATAGTTCCATCTGACCCTACCTGAAACTAACAGCTGCCAAAGCTTCTGAGACCCTGATCCCTGGCTTGCCCCAAATTTGGATTTTTGTATTTCCAAGTTTTCTCCAAGTTTCAGGTGCGAAAATGTTTCAGGGAGGGTAGGTCTATTACTATCTAATTTACTGGTCATCTTATAGCGACCTAATGGTGGGTTTAGTAAGGGAAATCCCCGCAAATTTGCACGGAAATCTAGGTGAAGGTGAAACATTATTCCATTTGGCCAGACATAATATATAATGGTTTTATTTGAATCAAATCCCCAGCCTTGCCCGTGTGGCGTCCCAGAAAAATACCATGGCCCATGTTACCAAACCCACATGGTTTTCGTGCACAGCTCCATTCCACTTTAGCAATGAACCCTCACAATAGCCATGGAAGGCGTATAGAACATAGGTGATGATTTACAGTATTTGCATTTCGTGCCTATCGACTTGTGCGTTTAAACTGAAACTAAATATTCGAAGTCTCAACATATCCTTCAGCTAAATCTTGTGCCATGCCATGTGACCGATGTATTGTACCTATGTCGTTCCATCGATCGTCCATGAGATGATCCAACTGACTACCTTTGTGGTACAAGGTGGGGCACCCGTCACCAGTTAGAAGTAGGGTGAAATAACCCCACCCATTTACTTTAAGCCATTTATAGGAGGATCGGCAAAAGGGGCCCACCTTGTATCCCCTTCAACTATCGGGAAAAACCCTGAACCCAAGCCGCCTAGCGCCAAACAACTAAGCACAACTGACCCTCTTGGCTTCAAATCCTTACTTGCATTTTGGGATTATTTCAACGAACTTCACCTGAAACCTCAAGTATTTTTAGGGCGTTTTTTGCAAGCTTGATGATCGATATCTTCCCGGTCTTGTCCCCTGCAGGATAGAATTCGATATTCTGGTTGGTGGTTTCAAATATCTTTTATTTTCACCCCGAAAATTGGGGAAGATGGACCCATTTTGACGAGCATATTTTTCAAAAGGGTTGGTTCAACCACCAACTAGATATGATGTTTTTCGTTTCGGGATGACCCGTTGGACTCCCGTTGGACAAAAAGGAGTCGGAGCTTCGAATCAAATATGGTTCGAGGCGCAGGGCAAGTCGAGGGCAATCAAGCGAGCAAGTGTCACGGAAGTATCAACCGAAAACACCGAAACTTGAGGATTTCCAACTGCAAAGAAAGTAGTTGGAGGATCATCCCAGGACTTGGATACGTGGTTAGGATCACCCCTATTTATAAGCAATAAATTTTGGCCATTTGGAAGGGGGTCCCACAACCCTAATTACCCTAATTGAGGGACAACAACGATCACCATGGCTATGAACTAGGTGGTGGTTTCAAAGATTTTTTATTTTCAGCCCGAACCTTGGGGAAGATTTCCAATTGGACGAGCATATTTTTCAGATGGGTGGTATAACCACCAACCAGGTAACCACTTACAAGTCCTGCGGATGATCCTCCAATCCGTCAAGTCACCCGTGGAAGTGCTACGCTGCCAGGGATCCCATAGTGCCACCACCAATCTCACAAGCCATGTATGATGAGGTGCGGTGCTGATGGGTGGGTTGGATCAGGGCACATCCTGTTCGTAGATGAGGTATCATTTGTAGCCAATACCTGGAACTCTAAACAACCAGTTTTTTATGGTTGTTTCAACTGGATGATTCCAAATCATTACATAAAAAATGTTTTTGTTTCACCAAACATCCATTAAAACATGGTTGTTTAGGGTACCAGGTATATATATATATATTATATATATATAATATCGAACCCATTCCTAAGTACCAATGATTAACAGCCGGATTTTTTTCAGCTGCAAATTTCCAATCCGAATTTTCCCAGGAAATTTGTGGACAAGAGATACGAATGAACATATTTGGATATTTTTATCGGATGGGTTCTGGTGTGCAAAAAATTTCATCCACTTGAGATGTTGGCCCTGTTGTTTTTTCAGTTCCGAGTTGTCCCAGCCTTGCGCCTTGCCGCCTTGCCAGATTTCAAGACAAGACAAGTGTGACAGTAAAGTGAACTAGCTTATAAATGGGTTCATAACCCCTATAAATGGCCTTATAAACATGGGTATTTGGGGTTATTTCATCCTACTTATAGGGGTTAATTATAATCCCATTTATAACTGGTACTTGGAGGATCATCCCAGTTAGGTTCAGTGGTTCATAACCATGGTGATCATAAGTCCTGTAAGGATCGGGTGGTTGCGACCCCTTCCAAATGGCCGAAATTTACGGCTTACAAATGGGGGTGCTACTATCTACTTACTAACTGGGATGATCCTCAGGGATCATTGGATGCGACCCATTTGGGGGGATCAAACTTGATGCAAATATATGGTACATTTGGAGGATTTCATGAAGTTTGGGTGTCATATTTCAGGACCCCTGTATAATCACTTCTAGAAGTGTGTTTTGGCATCACATATATTTGAACAGTCAATGGTAGAATATGATTCATGGATTTTCATGATATATCTGATTTTGGAAGATATGTATCCAATGTTTCCATATGCGCTGAAAGGAGTGTGACAATGTTTTTTTTTGTTGAGCTGTTTGTGGTTTGTATCTCGCAAGTAAGATATCCTCCAAAAAAAGGAAGCACATTGGTTGTCCTCCCAAATCCCTTGACATCCCTTGACGTTTTCCCGGGGTAGCGGGTAGAATCTTTATGGATTCAAAAACCACCTGCCTCCCAACTGTCAGGTGGCAGACCACTTGGAACCCAAGATCCTCACGTTGATCACGGCCTTGGGTGGTACTGACTCCATAGAGGTCAATGAGGCTTCCTTGTTGGTGGCCTCGGAGGCAAAAAAGACCAAGAAAGAGCCACTTGGAAGGGAAAAACTGCACGAAAAAATGGGGTAAGCCATCATGTTTGGGGGATCAGTGGATTTTTTTTTAAAACCCATTTTGGGGGATCAAACCCAAAAAAAACAATCTATGGTAAATTTGGAAGATGAAAAAGCTGGAACCTGAAAATGATGCTTTGGTTCAGATGATTGAACAACCTGGTCCATCTTCAGGTTCCATGTTAGTTTTCGAGGCTGTAAGAAAATTTGGTAACCCTTCAAAACTGGGTGGTGGCAACTCAAATATGTTTTTATATGTTCGCCCCGAACCCTGGGGAAATGATTCCCAATTTGACGAGACTGCATATTTTTCGAATGGGTGGGAAAAAACCAGCACGGTAGAAAACCAGCACGGTAGAAAAACCAGATCCTGTATATATTTTAAGAACTGTGGTTGTTGGTACAGGTTGATCATCGTTGATCATACAGAGATGAAGGCGTTGCACAACGTCCCCTGAAAAGCAGAGTAGTAGAGGTACCCAGTTGGAGTGATCTGCAGGTAATGGCATGGTCTCCAGGTGGCATCACGCGTTGAGTGGAATAGTTTTTTTTTTTTAAAGACATATAACTCAGCAAGAGCAGAGCCTAAGAAAAGTTCGAAATTCCAGTAAAAACTTTTACCTTCGCGAAAAGTTCGAAGTTCACAGCATGACCACATAATTTTGTTTTTCAGTCATCTTGAGAGTATTTGGTCTTCCCTCATGAATGCATGAGTCTATAGTTAATATTTATATATTCACATAAACCCATCATTCACTTGACTTGCCTTTTTGACAGTGAGCTGAAAAAAAACATCCCATGACACATACCAGCCGCATTGCCCGAAAACATCGTTTTTTGCTTATAGTTTTTGTAAGAACATGGGTTTGAATGCCAGTGAAAGCCTAGAACTGAATATGATGATCACCTCAAATCAAGCGTGGTACCCAATACATATCATATCCCAAGATGGCACAGCTGAGTAAGATGCCATTCTAGGAGCTGAGCCATACCTACCAGACCTCCAGGTAAGTTCTTGTCCATCCATTTGTTTGCTTCATGAATTTTGCTTCGAAGATAAGGTTCTTGCAAGATGCAGTTGTATCTCGGCCGGGAAGAAGTAGAATACTGAAGTTACATCCGGTACATCCTGGGCATAAAAATGAATGATTTTGGAGATGGATGAAATCAACTATTCCTGAATCGTGACCTTTTTGGGATGGTTAAGTGACCCTTTGAAGGGATTAAGTGACCTCCAACTAGGGGATGAAAAGGTCACTTTGAATCACCTGGTTGTTTATCATTCTAGTAATTTCCATGTATTTCCGTCTTTACACGAGTCCGACTGCATCTGGGGTGCAAGAAAGATTTTCCATATTTACGACTCAACATGTTTTTATGATGGAGAAAGTCGATGGTGCATGGTGCAACTCCCAACAAATGGCTTAGTGAGGGGCCATGATAAGCCAATACATGGGAACAAAGGCTCCATCTACTTTCGAGGTGGTGTGTTTTTTTCTTTTCTCTCTTTCTCTCTCTGTATCAAATCCATTGATTCCATATTCTCTGGGTGGTGGTTTCAAATATTTTGTATGTTCACCCCTACTTGGGAAAGATTCCCAGTTTGACTATCATTTTTCAAATGGGTGGGAAAAAAACACCAACAAGTTCTGATATTTCTGATATTTCCATATTATCTAAGTCTATCATCCTTTTGATACATATTATAGGGCCATAAGAGTTGCTACTTAGTAGCAAGAGGTCCTTGGCAACTGCAACTGCAACCTGAGTTGCTCAAAGTAGCGAGCAGCTTGATTGTTTTGAAGAGTGACTGTGTATGAAATCCATTCAAAAGGGATGGTACTACTGTAGTAGCGTTATATAATACAGTATATCGTAATGCCCTAAAATGGATGGATGATCTCCTTGATTTTTTGAAGGCAAAATGAGGGTTCCAGGCTACCACCATGTACCACCATGATGGCTGCAACCAGGCAGCACCAATAGTATGTACCACGCGTTTTAGATGCCACCAGTTAGAATATGCTTGATTTGATCATATTTGATCTGTTTTTTTTTTTCGGAAGTGAACATTTCGACATTTGACCAGATAGCAGTGGTTTAGTGAGATCCATGACGCGATTCCCTCGCCTGACGTCAGCGAAGAAAATTTGGTATTTAGGAAATCCCATGGGAAAATGCCACCCCCAAAATTAGGGAATTCTAAATTGGAGTTCCAGATGTTTTTTTCAGGATGGTGTCATATTACCCCTCTAAAACGAACGTAGCTTAAAACGCCCGGTGAAACATAGGCCGAAATGGGGCCCCAAAAGGAAAGTTTTTTCGTATTCCAAGCATCCATTTTGCAGGTGCCAACTTGCTGTTTTTTTCAGAGGTCACCCCTTTGAGGGCGGTCTTTTCGTAAGGGAGAGAACCTTCCAATTTCCATCCTCGGTGACCGGTGATTCACGTGACCGGTGATTTGCCCAGATATTCTTGTTAACTTGAACTTATCCTTGGTGTCATATTCTTGGATATTGTCATTTAATAGATACCACTGGAAAGCATAATGGATACCCTCCAGGAAACTAACATATCCCCCCAAAAAATGGCATTTTGAAGATGATGATGTTCCGAACTTCCCGTTTGGTGGGCTATGTATCCATTCCCTGGAGATTTATCTATCATACAAGCCGTAACTTTCAAACTTCACACCAACCAATCCCCCGTTTACACCCCCGAAATTTAACATGGAACCTGAAAATAAGTCCCTGGAAAAGGAAAGTCCATTTGGAAGCCATTATTTTCAGGTTCCATGTTAAATTTCGGGGGGGTAAAACCCAACGATCCTATCAGGCTTCGAACCCTGATATGCCAGTGCTGCGCATCGACGCAGCGAGCTTGCAGATTTATTGGTCCTGGCGCATCTTCAAAGAGGCTCTAATGCTGCATCTTGGAGAGTCGAATAAGAAAACCAATCGGTGGAAAACATAGGATCCATAGGAAAATGTATATTTACCTCCATTTTAGGTGACCATTCAGAAATTTTTGGTGATGTCAACATTAATCAATGGAGTGAAACCTGCTTCCCTGATAATGGGTGGTAGGTGATTTTTTTCATCCCCCAATTAGGCAAGGACTAAAAGTGGTATATAAGTGGTATATACTGCCAATTGGGTGATTATATGGTACCTACCAGCTGTTAAGGCAACCAGAAACTACCATTGAATAAGGGGACCAATCAGTGTCACATAGGATCCATAGGAAAATGTATATTTACCTACTAGGATCACCATCACCCCTAGGATCCATGGGACTAATATACTTACGTTTTATTGGTACATTTACCATTTACAATCAACGATTCATGTAGGTATATATACCATACATGGATGTAATATGGGTGCTGCTTGTGAAGTTACATAGTTCTCCTGGGACAAAAAAACAGCTGGAACATCTGGAGTTATATACCTTACATTTGGAATCATTTGGCATTTATTACCACCAGCTGGTGGCTTCAAATATATTTTATCTTCACCCCGAAAATGAATTGGAAGATGTCCAATTTGACTTCCGCATATTCAGATGGGTCCTTGGAGAATCATCCCAGGACTTGCAAGTGGTTAGGATCACCCATGAAACGCCCATTTGGAAGGGGTCCCACAACCCTACTTAGGGGACTTACTAACCATGGTTATTAACCACTTACTAAATGGGATAATCCTCCAAGTGGGAAAAGCCATCAATGAGTTTGGCATTGCTTTTTTGTTGCCCCAGAGATTCGTGCACTCGACTTCCCCCAGACGAGTGATGGTGAAAGAGAAGTTGGTCCTGTATCTTCAAGAACTACCGATTGTACCCCAAAGAAAACCATGTTTTAATGCATGGAAATGGTGATTTCCAAGCATCTTTTATGTAATGATTTGGAATCATCCAATTGAAACAACTTTGAAACAACCATAAAAAATGGTTGTTTGGAGTTCCAGGTAGAACTGATTTGCTTGGTTTTGCACTTCATTTCATTTGAACTTGCTTCCATGTTCCATTTTTTATTTGAATGGACTTTAGCTTACCCCTCTATTTTTGGAGTGTAACTTGAAAGTCTCTTTCATTTTCTACTTGCTAGGCAAGATATAATTTTTCTTTTTTTTTGATACCAAAAAAGACAGGGAATCACATCCAATCCTTGCTCATGTTTCAAGGCTTCTGAACATATCAATGGCATGGGGAGACCACTGCAATCTCCACTATCCCTCGGCAAAAACCCATGACCGATAGCAACATTGTTCCAACGTTGATACTGTTGATGGTTTTGAAATCCGGGGGTTTCGCACCAGTTGAGGTTGGTATTTTAATACCCTTTATTTATAGGGTTTTGTATATCCCAGGTGGTGATAGCCGGTTATTTCTTCCATGAACAGTAGGTGAGCAGAATTTGCTCACTCAACGTTATATATTTGATGCCCAGCAAGAGGCGTTTTCCGGCTTTGTTGAACAGATGGAGGGAAAAAACACTCCATCAACAATGACCTCCTTCAAGTAGAGGCAAAACATGTTATATTATGTATATTTATTGTATAGATACAAATTATAATCTCTTTCTTAACACATGCAATGCAAGATAAAATACCAACAGATA
Organism: Breviolum minutum Mf 1.05b.01; assembly: GCA_000507305.1. Taxonomy (NCBI): domain Eukaryota; class Dinophyceae; order Suessiales; family Symbiodiniaceae; genus Breviolum; species Breviolum minutum. The sequence goes on from DF241540.1 coordinate 63,255, forward strand.
TTGTTCATGGAAGAAATCCGGCTAACCACCTGGGATGCATAAGATTTTGTAAATAATTAATAATGGGATAAACTGCCAATCGCAACTGATGCGGCAGGTGTCGCCATCAACAGGTACCCCAGTTTTTTGAGGTTTCCAAGTCGCCGTTTGTCGCCGTTTTTTTTTTCAGGAAAGCCAACTTGAATGTCACTGCCTCGAGTATCTCAACTAGCAACTTGGAGCAACTTCAAAAAAAACACCTGGAGAGCAGATATTCGGTTCAATGGAAATTTGAATTCTTTTTACGTATCATATATATATATATTATATAAATACCTGGAACTCTAAACAACCAGTTTTTTATGGTTGTTTCAACTGGATGATTCCAAATCATTACATAAAAAATGGTTGTTTCACCAAACATCCATTAAAACATGGTTGTTTAGGGTACCAGGTATATGTCATATATATATATATCTAGGCAAGTTGTAGCGACCAAACCGACGGTTGATCACCTTAAAGGGTAGTTCAGTAAGGGAATCCTACGAAGGGAAAAGGCCTTATTTCAGGTGAAGGATTTATAATAAAAATTGCCCAGATATATTCAGGTAATGGTAAATTGGTGTTTTGGGGTTGGTGGTTCGGATTCCTAGGATCCCCTGATGAAGGGGAATGTTACTTAGTGGTACCCGTAGAATCCCAAACCACCGGGCCCCAAACCACCATGATATAGTTGATATATCTATGTATATATATATATATATACACGTAAATATACCTGGAACCCTAACAAGGGGCCCCTTGTTGTTTCAATTTCGGCCTTGCTTTGGTTTGACCTTCAAAGAAGGTCATCAAACCAGGGGTTCCAGGTATATATTTTTGTGTCTGAAGAAAGCCGGGTTTCAAGTTGGTACCCTCCCTGAAACTAACATGGCACCTGAAAAAAATTCCTGGAAAAGGAGATTCCTATTGGAAACCATCATTTTTAGGTGCTATGTTAGTTTCAGGGAGTGTATTCCGTTAGTATTGTATTTCACACCGGTCACGGAAAGCCAAGGTTTGGGGGAGTTTGAGACCAACCAAAATCACTTGCGCGACGGTGGCGGTGGCATCCCACCAGTGATCCGCAACCGCTTCGACATTTTCAATCAGTGGGACAAGGTGCAGCAGAAGACCGACATTTGGGCAGCAACCAACACCCTGGTTCTTTGCTGTATTATAGGGGAACATGCTACCCAATTACAAGGGGATTATAATAAGCCATTATAAGGATCCCTATTAATCAACCAGTATAATGGGATGTCACACGGGTTTTGAATGCTGCTCATTTGTGAAGTGCACAGAAATCATTGGTGGGGTTCTTCACTAGCTTTAGGAAACTTCCAGGATGTTTTTAAAAGGACTTGCTAGTGCAAAGACAAGCTATCATGACTCATGAGTCAATGAGTAGTGTTACTGTTGATGCAAGAAATCAGGAGATCACCACCCTGGGATGTATAAACCCTGTAATGAAATGGGTATCATCTACCTTTCCCTCAACTGGTGCGAAACCGCCGGATTTCGAAACCATTAACAGCATGAAAGACAAATCAGATGCAATCTTGAAAGCCTGCATCATCTCGTGCAGAGATGTGTAGAATAGATAGACCAAATGCCAAGGAACAATATTTACTTCTCCGACAAGCTAACGGCTGGAACCTGAAAATCACTCCGAAATGAAAGAGGAACATCATCTGAAGCAAATCAATATTTTGTGGCTTCAAAATGTTAGTTGACTGGGGGGGTGTTAATATTACAATCAAAGATTCGGAGATTTTCCATTGGTACTAGGATATCCCAGGAAGATAGTAAATGGTTAGTAAATGGGTTATTTCACCTACTTATAAATGGGATATATTGGGTTTTTTACCCATTTACTAACCATTTACTAACTTCCTGGAACATCCAAGTATACATTGGAGGGTACACCATGAACCACAGACACTGATTCATGATTCGGTTCGCGTAGGTCATGGGCACTTGGACAATCTTCAAGGAGCGTGGGGTGACCATGAGTCCTGGAGCATGGAGCATGGAGCATGTGCATATGGAGTTAAGTTGTATTGAATAATGAAGTGGTTAGTAAGAGGTTAGGATCAGTGGGTTAGAACGCCAATACAGTATACTCCATTTATAAGTACTGTAATTAGGTTATTAACTAGGTGGTGGCAACCCAAATATTTTTTAATTTTCACCCCAAACCCTGAGGAAATGATCCAAATTGACTAGCATATTTTCCAGATTCTGGTTGGTTCAGCCACCAACTAGATATATAATATGACGTGCTTTCACACAGAGGGAGAGTCCTAGGGTCCAAGATGGCCGAAGAAAGGACCTTATAATATCGAAAATGGCCATATTTTGGTCGCCGGAGTCCTGCTGGTAGCCTAAGAATAGTGGCATTTTTTCGAAGTAACAACTCATAAGGAGGGGGTCACCTTTTCCAAGCCATGACTTTTGGACCCCTCCAGCCGTTAGTGAACTCGAGGATGTAGATGGCCTAATCAACGATTGTTCATGAGTCTCGGTGACAGTCGAGTCACCAGTCTCGTGAGTTTTAGTCTTGTGCAAAATGCAGTACTTAGAGGATCATCCCAGTTAGTTTCAGTGGTTACTAACCCTCCATTTATAAGCCATGAATAAAACGCCCATTTGGAAGGGGTCCATGGGTCCCATAACTCCGATCCTTAGGGGACAAAAACGATCACCAGGACCATGGTTATTACCCCACTGTATCCAAGTCAATGGGATCCCATCCTCCAAGTAGCCACAGAAGGCCATATGTCTCCAGGTCACAGGTCACTTGCCAGCTGTTTTCGGTGAAAGGAATGGTGCCTATTATTGGTAGCTAGAGGGAATCATCGCAAATGATGAGAAAAAAATATAGCCTATGCCCAAAGGATCCATGGGACGAACGGTATATTTACCTACATTTATACCATAAAAATAAACCAACCAAATGTAGGTGAATATACCAGTTGCATGGATCCTATGGGATGTAGCATTTGGCTACCATGTATATTTCATTCCCAGGGAAGCCGAGCTTTCAACTTCCATCCTCTCTTCGGGAAACTGGGAAGCAGCATGATTTTTTCATATTTTTTCTGTGACCTAAAAATCATCTACAGATGATTTTCTATCCAAAACCCACACCGACACCATTTGGGGGTAGCTTAAAACAAGGTTTCCTTATTGTGAGCAACCATGATTGGTATCGATTGGAATCTCCAGGTTCTTACCACCAAGGTGGTTCCCATAACTCGGCTGTGGGTACGAGGGGTGATGATTGAAAACCCTAGGGAACACCCTATCGATTTTCGGCTAAAATTTATAGGGGCCCGTTTATGTCACTCCAAAAAAATAACGATCGGCAAAAGGGGCCCTCCAAAAGGGATATATTCCACCAAGCTGTTCTCAGCAATTTCAGGAGCTGATCCTGTCCCAGAATGGACAGATTAGCGAGATGGAAGTGGCATTAGTTGCGTTGGTGGAGGATCTCGAGACAGCCCTGGATCTGTACCTTTCCCGGATTGGCAGCTTTTGGATGTTTTTTTTTTGATTGGACATGTATGTTGTGCAAAAACTGGGCCCCTTAGCAGTTGCTACTGGGGTTATAAATCCATATAAATCCTATAAGTATAGGGTTTTTTTAAGCAAGTTACCCATTTATAAGACAATCTATAAGGGTTTGTTTGACTGCAAAAAAAATAGATGGGTGGATCCGTGGCCATACCAACAAAAGGGACCGAAGCTTGGTCCGAACTTCCGGAACATCCATGGGTGGGTCCGTGGAACAGCTTGGTCCCGATCGCAAGAGGTCAAGTTGCAGAGTTTTTCCGTGCGAAAACCCGGAAGACTTGAAGATGTCGACAGTTTCAAGGTGGTGGCAACTCAAAGATTTTTGGAACTTTCATCCCGAAAATTTGGGGAAGATGAACCCAGTTTGACTCATATTTTTCAAGGGGGTTGAAACCACCAACCAGTTTTTTTTTTGTTTCGGGTGGATAAAGGGGTGTGGTAAAGATAGAACATATACAGATAGAATCTCGTGTTCTATAAAGATATACTAGGCTGCCTGTATTACGCATAAACAGAGCAAATTTTTTGTTGAAAGCAGTCTAAAAGCTTAAGGAACCTCACGAATAGCACAAAATGGTTGTAAGTGTTTTGCTTTCAACATATGCAAATATATAGGTATATACACGCACAAATATATCTACAAAATGCTAGCATACTTAACACAATAGTCAGCTAGTTCCCAGGAACTTTCAGTGTATTCTATCCGTGAAAATTTCAGTGTTTTTTACATTCAGGAATACCTACTGTTGATGGAAGAAAAACCTGGCAAACCACCTGGCATGTATAAAACCCTGTAAATAATGGGATATTTACCGTATCAACTGGTGGAGTATTTCTTGCATCAACAGTATGTAAGCCTATATAGTAAACGCATGTTTGGCAGCAGCTGGCAAGCAACAATGCATGTAATTCAATCAATGTGTTTTCACTACCTCTAACCAAAAGCTCGCTGTCGTTCTTAGTCTGTGCATATTTTCTGCGTTGCCAGCATTGCGGAGGATGGATTGGACTACCACATAGCATTCAAAACATGGTTGAGATAGAAAGTTGCCAGAGCTATTTGTTTAACGGCAACCAGTGAAGATAGAGTTACAGCTTCCGCTTTTTTCTTCCTGCTTTTCCAGGCCTTAGGCGCAGTTTCTTTTCACTCTATGAATTTTCCATGGAAGTTTCCAAAGTATACACCCCTGAAGTTTAACATGGAACCTGAACATCTGGAAGTTTGGAGATTCCGATCTTAGAAACCAGCATTTTCAGGTTCCATGTTAAACTTTGGGGGTGTATATTTTTAAGTATCAATCAGTATCAGCACCATGAAATGCAAGTAAGACACAAAAAAGAAACACTATATACAAAACCTGCAAAAGGCACATTCTTAGCATCACACACACACAAGCATGCTTCCAGAATCATTGGGATAGCCAGGACTGTCCTAATATTCAATGTTTTAATTTTTTACTTGTTTTCCTTCTTGAATAAAGCATAGCGTTGCTGCCAAACAGCAATGAATGATATTTTTTTGGTTTCCCAACAATGTATATAAAAAAATTATATACATACATATTTATATACACATATCATATTTCTATTTAATCATGCAGATGAAAATGTGTTTTGAGAAAAAGGCATAATTTCTATTGTATCAACTTGACATGAGTTTAGATTTCAATGTTCACAATAGCACACCATGTATGTTTTGGATTCGTTTAAAATGTGTTCAAACCCATCATTCTTTTCAAGAAGCAGCAAGCAAAAAAATCGTTCACATCTTCCTCGTTTTGAAGTGAATCTTGTATCCCTGAATCAATGCAACTGGTTGTTGGAAAGTTTGTAATATACTTCCAAATTTATTCATATACATGTATATATATATAAATATACCGCACTGCACACGCAAACTTATCAAAACAGATCAATGAAATTTCTGCCAATATTCAATCGCTTGATGTTTCGTGTAAACATGCTATTGAAATTGTTTGTTTATACACGATCATTTTATGATCTTTCAAAGGCAAACCAGTCAACCGGTTCATTGTTTTTGGTTCGCATTCTATCATCTGTACGATTCAATTCGTTGATATTCAATCTTCCCGTCCTGCGCGAGAAAAAAAAGAATGTTTCTTTATCATGGCCGTTCAACGGGGGTTTAGTAACCCCTTTTCAAAGCCATTACCCTCCCTAAAACTAGCAGACATAGCACCTGAAAATGGATGGTTGGAAGACGATCGATTCCTTTTTTGGGAATGGCCCAATTTCAGGTGGTTTTGCTGTTAGTTTCAGGGAGGGTACTTCTGGGGGTTTAGTGAACCCGTACAACTTGAACAGCTTCCATGTCCCAAGAAAAACGGACATGGCTCCTGCAGATGATCGATAGAGTTTCCTGGTTCCCTTAATAGGTGGTAGGTAGCATATAATCACCCAAAATGTCAAGTGTGATGATTGTCATGAAACCTCAACTTGCAAGTCATGCTGTTGATGGTTCAGAAATCCGGCTAACCAGTTGATAGGTGGTTTATCCCGTTATTTACAAGGTTCTATACACCCCAGGTGGTTGGGAATGGGATTTCCGAACCATCAACAGTATGATGTGTGTGTCCAGTATAAAATGGGCATGTGTGTGTACTGCAATATAAAAATACATGAGTTACATGAGCCACGAAGAAAACCCTCCTACTTTCCATTATACTGGTTGTTTAATAGGGATCCTTATAATGGCTTATTATAATTCCTATAAGTGGGTAGTACAAACCCCTATACAATCCAACCAACCATGGTATTTTTCGTGGCCCACATGCATCCCAAGTATATCACTCAAAGTACCATTCAGAGACATCCTCAGAGTTTGAGGTCACAACAAATTTCAACCTTTTGCAAAGCCCAAAACCCCTCCATGGGACGAACGGTATATTCACCTATACATTTACCATAAACATCAACTAAATGTAGGTAAATATACCAGTCCCATGGATCCTATCAAAACTACTTACCTCCAATTTCGTTGAGGTATACCATCCCTGACGAGCCACTGGTAGCGGATACGCTTTGGCCCATCATTGCGTACGGGGTTACTGCGCTGCATTTGGTGTGGTCCGGACTATGGCATTTACATCTTACGCCCGTTAAACATACTCCCTAGGCATCCAGTCATATTCTCAGCTGATGATTGGACACCTCCTCAGCATAGTATTTGGGTTCAATGACCATTCTCAGAAGGTGATTGGATTCCTAGGGACTGTTGATGGAAGAAACACCCGGCGATCACCACCTGGGATGTACAAAAACCCATGGAAATAATGGTAGATTTTCCATATGAACTGGTTAGCCGGATTTCCGAATCCTCAACAGATTCGGATGCAAAAAGATTGGAAATTCTCAGTCCGTGTGTAATTTTCAACCTCTCGGGGCTGTCGGGGCTGGAAGCTGTTTGGAAAGGTCGGTTCGTTTCTTTTGTTTCAGGTAGCATTCAGCTCGGGAATTTCAGGTCTATTTTGGAATGGAAAGCCGCAGTGCTCAAGTTTCTGCATGAAAATTGCTTTTGGGTTTGCAAGCTTTCTATGTCCTATATATGCTCCATGGGACTGGTATATTTACCTACATTTACCATAAATTTAAGCCAAATGTAAGCAAATATACCAGTCCCATGGAGCATCTGGGCGTATATTTGATTGCTTTCCTGCATGCACCATCAATTGGGACTTCACTTCGCCTACGAAGTTGATAGCTATACAAGCTTTCCTTCCTATCCCCATAGGTATTTTGGATGTGTTAGAACCCTGTCCTATAGGGATATATACCCAATAAATACCCACAATATAACGTGTATATGGGGTTGATCATGAAGAGTACCATCCCAAGGATTTTCCCACCATTTTCCATATGACTAAAGGGTCTGTTTTGGAATAAGATCCCCGGAATCCCTCCTGGGAATAATCCACCGCCATTTAGTGGGCCTCACCTTGATTAGCCCGTTGTTTGCAAAAAATCCTTCTTGCTTTCGAAAAAAAAAAGACAAAACAAACTCCTAGTTAAGGCGATTGTGGCCTTCGTTGTTTGCGTGATTTGTGCTGCTTGCGTGGTCTTTTGCTCACTCCGAAGTCAAAAGAAGAAACCAGACACGTCGGAAGTCTAATCCTTTTTGGCCTCACCGGAGAAAAAAAGCTCCAAAGCGCCGAATTTTGGGATCTCAACAATTTCTCGTAGTGAAGACAGGATCATATTGGAGTGGATGATGTTGTAACAATGATGTAGTGACATAATGTTGTATTTGCCAATGTCTAATATGTAGATATGATTTGTATTGATTTGTCATGTACTGCAAGGCATTGATTTATGTATTAGTTTTTTTTGGTATGTATTTCTGTCCCTGTAGGTACGTCATTCGAATAATATGTCTGCATATCTGCATGTATGCATTTAATGTACTTTAAGGTATGTATGCATGATTGATATGGTGTTTTTTGGGTGAGATGACTGCTACCATGATACCAGTAACGTTGTTATATTGCACTTAGCCAGCTTGCTGAGTGTGTTGAGATCCCAAAATGCGAAGCTTTCGGCCGCAACTGCAGGGTTAGCACAACCGTTTCTGCCCGAAAGGGGACCGAACAAGGCCCCGTTCGGTACGTGAAGCTAAACCATCATTTGTATCCACCTGGGTATCCACCTGAGCGCCGGAAAGGTCCCATCAAAACGACGAGATATATATATATATATATATATATATCCGGAGAAATGAGGGAAGTCAATTCGAATTGGTTGGAAACCACAATGCTGAAGCAGAATCCACCCCATACCTGGTTCAATTTCATATATCAAACAGTTATAACAGTTACTTGTACAGTGAAATTCCCTCTTCCGTTTGTTTTTTGAGTCATTTTTGGGGATGAAATCATTTTCCGGTGACCGGTTGGTACCTCCAATCATGTATTAAGCTGTACCTTCCTCCCTTTCCGGGGGAATCCCTACAGAGTCCGACGGGTTTGTGATGTGCCCAATGACCACGAAACTTCGGACGTGGAGTCATCGAGAAATTTTTGCGGATGTGCAGTTGGAACATGACATCTCCCTGTGAAAAGAGGTAGAAAATTCTTGCCCATCATGTGACACATTCTACATTTTACGTCTTGAAAGCTATGTTGCAATGTTGGGCTTTGTGTTTTTGCTGGTTCCTGTGCTTGATTGACGAAGCCCCAAAGTTTTCCGGCAAAAAAGAAGCCCCAAGCAAACATACATGTATCATTCAACTGCCATTTTCGATGTTTCAATTGTTTTTGGTGGAACTCCGTGAAACTTCATGCTGGGAATGTAGCTGCTGCAGCAGGACCAGAGAAAACAGGTGAAGGCCAGCAGAGTCACGAAATCACACCAGTTAGTGGGCACCGATGTAAAAAAACCCTACGCTTTTAAAAAGCAAGTTGTGATTTATATCGAAGCCTAGGACCCATGATCCAGGGGACGATTATATATATTTACCTAACATATGAATGGTTGATTTTTATGGTATATGTAGGTAAATATACCGTTCGTCCCATGGATCCGTCATGGGTATATTGGAGGGAGCACACTTTCGCTGCGTTGTTCACCAACTTTTCTGCCCCAAAAAGAAATTTCCGGAAGGATCAAACTTTAGAGACAATCTGAAAGCCTTCTCTGGTTTGGATGGGTGTTTCCGAAAATGGTGGTACCCCCAAATCATCCATTTTAATAGGGATTTCCATATAAATCATCCATTTTGGGGTACCCCTATTTTTGGAAACACCCGTATGTTAAAAACATCAAGGCTGCAAATTCTTGATTTTCAATCATCATTGGTGTCCGACAAAGCACATCACAGACTGTCTCTCAAGTGTGCTGGGGGCCATGGTGGTGGCTTAGCTATTAACACTATTAGCCCAGCAGCATCAAACGATGGGATTCTCCCAGACATCTCTATGGCTCATCCATGAGATGTCTCGAGTCTAAGCAGTGAAAAAAGCAGTGGCTGAGAAAGTCCAAAAGTGGGTACCTGGAAAATAACGTCCCGATGAGCTTCCAAAGCCGATTCTGAAATCTGAGAATGATCAGTTTTTAGTTGTGGATGTTACCCAGTGGGTAGCGAAGTCGTTTACCACACTTTGCTATAGTTAAGTATTATGGTTCACCAGTTTACTGACAGGCGGAGGTTCAATGGCCACTACTTGTCGGGAATTTTGGTGCGGAAGAAAATGACGGCGGTCCTGAATGGCTGGTGGCACCGAGTTTTTGGACTAAGTCCATATTCGGTCACCAAGGGCCCAGGGTTTTTATTTCCAAGAAAACCTCATCCCACACCTGGTCACCATGTTGTTCTGTTGTTTGTTTTTTTGTTTCTTAGACTTGGCAAGTCGTCCCGAAAATGAGATTCGCAGGACATATATTTCGAAATTGTGCTTAAAAGGTGATGGGATAGACAAAAGGGTCTCCAATGACACAGGCGCCACCCTCGGGATGCTGGCAGCCTTGGCTGGTGTTGTCAGCCAGCGAATATTGTGCAACCTTTCGCCGATGTGAACAAAAAACTGCCAAAAAGCACTGCGAGACGACCTGGTGTGAGTTGCTGGCAAGCAAACACCTGCTAGGTGGTGGTTTCAAGTTTCAAATAGTTTTTATTTTCACCCCTATTTGGGAAAGATTCCCATTTTGAGGAGCATATTTTTCAGATGGGTTGAAACCACCAATCAGCCTGTGATTGTTTGGGAAATGCTGAAGCTTTGTTGGTTGACTGCTGGCAAGTCAATGGAACCGATGGAACCCAACCCACCAATAATTACTCGAGATGCCAAGTCGGTTGTTTCAAGCTTTCCGAAGAAGTTCTGTGGCATGTCCATCTAGTCTAAGACTATGGGCCCATACTTTCCGACTTTCAATGTCTGTGAGTCATCGTATAGTCTAGTCATACTCAGTTCCTGGGTGGTGGTTTCAAACGTTTTTTTTTTGTCACCCCTATTTGGGGAAGATTTCCTATTTGACTAATATTTTTCAAAGGGGTTATATAAAAACCACCAACTAGCTCAGTTCGCGTCTTTTTTCCTGAAAGATTCTACTCTGCTCATTACTTATCTAGGTTCTACAGTTGGTACCATAGAATCAGATAAGTGACAAGCCAGAAAGAATGGCGCCAGGGTCTAAACTCAACTATTAATGTTGGGGATAAACTCATCCCACCGTTAATGACGGAATCCTTACATCATGGGTATATAAACTTGTATGGAATTGGGTTGATGCCCATCCCTATATTGGAAATAACGGGAAGTGCAGACTTTTTCGCCCGATCGCACGTATATAGATATCCTGTTGACGTGTTGCGAGGTCCCAACTTGCGAATCGCAAATAACAGCAAATCCTCCGGTATTTGGATATGCAATTGAATTTTACTCCCACGAGGTGAGCCCCCTACCAGTTATGAGTAGGGTTATTAGGGGTTTTAAATAACCTCAGTGTCAGTTACCCCATTTACTTCCCTTCATTTATACTTAGTAGGAGCCCACCTTGCAGAAACATCTTTACTTTATCAAAGATCTACTCAAGGATATTGTGGAGGATACAAAACTCTTCTGCAAGATGCTGAAAAATGTTTCAGAAGTTGGACAAGTTGTTTTTTTTTCAGGTGCGAACTGTTAGTTTCAGCGAGTGTAGATATCCTCACGCAACTTATTGAAGTTGTTAATGCCAGTTTTTGTTGGAGAGGATTTATGGCTAATCAACCAACCTAACAACCCTGACGTAAGGTACCACCCCGGTTCATCTTGAGGCTGAATTTCGGGCTATCAAAGCCTTCCCTTAGTTTTTTAGTTATAGTGGATGATGAGTACAGAATTGCCAATACACTAGTCCAGTATTCAAATCAAAACCCTGAAGCAACACCGGGTTATGGTTTTCAATGATTCTTACCAAGCAAAGACACTCTAAGCATCCAATCATCACGCACTCAACAATTTTTTGGTCAAAGAACGTTGTAGACACGATGTTTTGGTGATTTCTTGTAATCCTCCAAACACTTGGCGACTCATGAATATATATATATATATATTTATTTATTTATATATTATACAGTATATACGTTTATATATACATCATTTCAACCTCCAACTATAGTTGTTTTCTTTCGAAACCAAAGGCTGCCCCCCAACAAATGGACTTCATCCCCTTCATTTTCTCTGTAGGTTTTCGGGGGCACGAAACTGTGATTCTTCCTCGCCAGGTGCTCGAGGACAGTGAAACTCGAAAACTCGAGCATATGGGGCTGGGATGTGGGCGATGAAGGCATATGATTCATGGTGTTGATGGAATCCACCAGTTGATATGGAGAATATCCCGTTTTTAAATAGGGTCGACCCATACATTGGCCATGGTGGTTTTCTCGCCGGATTTCTGAACCATCAAGGGTTTGATTCATAGGTGGGGTACCGAAAGGAAATTGTAGATTTGGAATTTGGTCGTTTTTTGCAGTACTGATCAAGAATTTGAACAGATTCGAACCATACATATGGTCACCATTTGACTACCGTAGACTTGGATTTAGCTCAATCTGCGTCACTTGATGGAACTTCGACAATTTGACTGATCAGCATCGTGTATTTCAGAAAGGAAATTCGGAGTTGGACATGTGACATGTTCATGAAGTTCATGAATCCAAACTGCCAAATTTTCTGAGAGTTGTGGAGTTGTTCTTCTTAAATCAAGGCATTTTATGTCATTTGATCTATATAACATGAGGATATATCCATCCAGAATTCATCAGGATTCAAACATGTTCTTTCATTTGGTGATATGAGACATGAGATATAAAAACTAGGTGGTGGTTTGAAACATGTTTTATTTTTACCCCCACCTGGGGAACTGATCCAATTTGACTTCCGCATATTTTGCAATTGGGTTGGTTCAACCACCAACTAGATGAGATATAAAAACAGACTCAAAGACCCCAACTTTGACTCTCAGGAAGTTCTTGAAGACGTGATCTTGGATGGTCGGGAGTTTTTGGGGGGGGGGGGCGAAGGGTGGTGGTCTTGGGAGAGTGCGGTCTCAATAATTTTTTTGGATATTTTGGGGTGGCAAATCTTGGCAGCCGTTGGGTAACACCACCCTGTTTTTTGGGGGGGATGTTTTTTTTCAACAGCTTCCGGGAAGTATGGCCGTGAAACATCCCATATTCTGTAAGTAGGGATGTTAGGATCGGTCGATCTGCGCAAACAGATAGTTCCATGCTTTTAGCAATCCTTCAGTCAAAAGGTGACATTAAGTCACTCATAGCTGTTAGGATGAATCTTGATGCTGGGTCTCTTACAGCGTTTTTGAAACTGCTTCATAGTTGGAACTTTCCTTCTGAGATCTTTTTGTTCAAAAATGTCCATCTGGATGCTTGATCCCCGGACCCTGTAGGAAAATTTTGGATGTTCACCAGCATTTCGATTTTTATTTGGGAAGCAGCATCCATCGGACGGTCCTGGCTTTTTTCAACAATCCCGATGTGAAACAATTAGAGGATCGCAATGTTGTGAGTTTCTGAGTTTGGGTGCTAACTGCTCCTCTCCTTCATTGGCAGACTTGCACGGTTTACATTTTTTCCCTGAAGTGTCTTGAGACTTGTTTCAAGCCACAAAAATTCAGGAAAACAGACTTGGATTTTGCAAAAAAACATTGGTAAATGAGTTCTACCCTGCTAGTCAGATGAAGATATTTATAATGTTTTATTCATCCATGTGATCCCCTTCCAGTCAAACACCTTCCTCTTATCGTAGCACTTGGGAACGGGATGACTGTTTTGCTCCCGTGGCTACCAGGTCAGGTCTTCTTGTTGACCGTGAATGGTTGCCCCAGCTGTAAGGGCCCCAAAGGATGTCGTTGCCAGATGTGTGGACATGAAAGGCCCGGCTTAGTGGATTACTATGGCATTTGCCAGGACACACGGACCGGATGGTAAGGAAAAATCTCTTGGGGCGTTTCGAATGGAGAAATCTCCTTACTAGCTGATGGTTTCAAATATTTGTTTATTTTCATCCCGAACCTTAGGGAAATGATCCAATTTGACGAGCATATTTTTCAAACAGGTTGGTTCAACCACCAACTAGGTTAGTTTTGTGGAGTTTAATTCAGAGTTGTTCTCTAGTCTTGTTCAGGCAGATGGTTTTTAGGGAAAGGGATCATGGATCAGTATTTCAGGGTGCCAGCGGTTTTCACGTGTAGGGCCGATTTGCTTTCTAAAAGACTAACAGCAAATGCCCCTTTCCACATGATGGTTTCCAAGGGAGGAATCTCCAAACTTCCAGGGGTCAAACTTCAAGAAATATGTTAGTTTCAGGGAGGATAAGACTGTTTTCTGGGTGGTGCCAACTCAAAGATTTTTTATTTTCATCCCTACCTGGGGAGATGATCCAATTTGACTAATATGTTTCTGAAAACGTCAAAGCCAAGTTGCACTTCTCGATTTGTGCAATGGCACCTTTTTCGCTCTTTGAACAAAAGCAGCTCCGGACGATCCAAAGTTTGAAGACTTACCTGAAAGAGTCATGCAAGTAACGACCTCTTGTCAAATTACCTGCCACATGAAAACTGCTTGAAATCTTAAGGAGGAGAGGATTTGCANGATTTTTTTTGGTGGATTTTTTTGATGAACTCCAAGGAGCTAAGTCCCAGGTCAACAAACTGTAGGTGAGCAATGAAAAAAGGGTCCAAACGGTTGTTTAAGGGGATTATACTACCCAGTTACGTGGGAAGTGGGAATTATAATTGAAAACGTCAAAGCCAAGTTGCACTTCTCGATTTGTGCAATGGCACCTTTTTCGCTCTTTGAACAAAAGCAGCTCCGGACGATCCAAAGTTTGAAGACTTACCTGAAAGAGTCATGCAAGTAACGACCTCTTGTCAAATTACCTGCCACATGAAAACTGCTTGAAATCTTAAGGAGGAGAGGATTTGCACTCCCCCTTTTTGCAACCAGTCGGGAAGCAAAACTTCGAAAAAAGGGCTTCCACATGACCTTTGGTTGACTCAAGCTGCTTCAGATCCTGGTGTTGCAGACAGTGCAACACAAAAAGGTGTCTAAGTGGGTCGAGTTGTTGCAGCCATTTGGTACATGATACGTTTGAGAGAAAGCTCGCATCTTCAAATCATCACCAGCCACCGGGACTTGACGTCCTTGAGATTCCATCACAGCTCGGCAACTTTCACAAAGCTGAGCTGTACGAAAAGTCCCAGTTCCTCTCGCCGTCAAAAATCTGCAGTTATCGCTGGTGTGGTAGACAGTTCCATAGCGAGTGGTCCTCACAACTGGCCCAGACTTGGCCACAGGGACTGCTTGCGTTGCTTTGGCTACGGGAACTGCTCCACCAGCTTTAGCAGTCGATGAAATCGGCATAGGGGTCTTAGGAATCACACTGGCTGGGATCATCTTTGGTGTTGATACTCCCCCTCTTCCTTTTGGAACTGCCATCACTCTAGTTCCATCTCCATCTTGGGTTCCATTCGAAGGCTGAGCTCCCGATGGTTGAGACGCCTTAGGAACTTGTACTTCTCGATGTCCTGAAGATTCTTGAGGTTCAGAAGGATCTGATTGAGGTAGAACAGGTAGAGGTTCAGGAAGGTGTTTAGGGCGTGCTGGAACTTCATCTCGAGAACAGCTCGCCTGCACCTCATCATCATCCTCCATCTCTTCGCTCTCCTCCAAAGCTGCGAGGGATGCCTTTCCAGAAAAGATCTTGACACACCACGTCAAGAAAATTCTTCCAGCCAAGGTCACAACAATGACCATCAAAGTGTAGATGGCCAGGGGAACCCACTCCTTGTTCTCTTCATCCTCAGGAAATTCAGGAGGCTCAACTTCTCCACCTGCAGCTTCCTGAAGGGAAGCCACCAAAGACAAAATCTGCACAATGCGTTTCGCTTGTAGTTGATTTCCTGGAAGAACTGTTGAAGCTCCATGTCCAGGACCACT